>DWJZ01003144.1:0-17692 GCA_018249125.1 Asbolis capucinus
TCAAAACAAAATAAGGGCCCCTGTAATTTTAAAGGATTCGCGTGTTTGTGGAATTTAGGTATTAAGAAATTATACAATTTTATGCAAGTGGTTTACTCCAATAAGTATAATCGACGCTTACAGTTAACGTCTAATACGTATTAGTCGCTTAAGTATCTACTCCACTTATTAAATTAAACAATACATAAAAAATAGTGGTTCTTATTTTGTTTTCAATAGTATAGATCTGGGCACAACAAATTGTATGTTTTTATGTTATACACAGGTAAACGAGCAGACAAGTTAGCAGATAGTATTAACTATCACCGTGGCCCACAGATATTTATCATCTCAGAGAAAATAAAGTGATATAAAGTGGTGCCGGGTGAAAAAATTAAATTTATAGAATAATCTTTGACTTTTGCCTATCATTTAAACTTATATTTAATTTTATTTTTACGGAGCACCGTATACCGCATCGCACAGCACACCAGACAGAGAGAAGAGAGAGAGGAAGCCGGAAGATACAATAACAGTTGCCATGTCTTACACAGATTATACATAATAGAAAATTTATAGATAATAAATGTACATATTGAGCTCACTATTGAGCACGGGTTTCTTCCCTGAATGAGAAGGTTAAGGCCATAGTCCACCACGCTAGCCAAGTGCGGATTGGCAGACTTCACACGCCTTTGAGTTATACAGACTCTCCGGCATGCAGTTTGCCTCACGATGTTTTCTTTCATCGTTATAGCGACTGACATTCAAATTCTTAAAACTAACTCCTAAAAGTCAGAAGTGCATGCCCTAGGATTCGAACCCGGACTCCCCGCGTAGGAGGGCGAAATCTTAACAACTAGGCTATCACCGCTTGGACCACCACGGTTCATCACCATGGACATTAACACCATCATATGAATATGCGACATTAACAACACCAAACTGGGGTGTTCACGCATTGCCAGGAAAAATATTAATAGACCCGCGAGGAAAAGAAGGAAACCAAGGAAGCGGTAGCTGAACCAATCGGAATTAATAACAGCACCAACTGACACGACAACATACCGCTTCAAGACAGATGACCCAAGAAGACTGGGAAAGAAGACAGGAAGGAAACAGAAGTCTCCTTACTAAAGAGGTGTAGATCATACTTCATACACGTTGGTCTTTTTATACCTTCGGACCAAGGTTCAGCCAGCCAAGAGATTCTAGATTTCATTTCAACTTCTAATGGACATCAACATAATCTCCTTATAATTGAAACCCAGGGCATATAAATAGTAATTTTTTTTTTTTATAATATGAAATGTCCAGTCATCCAGACAAATCCCGATCATTGGACAACCCTAGTATGAAATGGTATGCCATTCTAAATTGAACCATTTGTTAACGACATAGTGTATATTATACCTTAAACCATCACACGCCTCAAAAGCTAGATGCAAACATACCAAGTAAGCTGCGATGTTTATTCAATTCCTAGATATCAATACGACACTATAATTAGTTTCGTATTCATTTCAAAATTTCTACGTCAAGTGAATCTTAGATCCTTATATAGCAAAGAACCGTTGTTAATGGATGTTAAACATGTTTTTTTATACTAGTAAGATCGATATCAGGCGTAAAATGTATTTTATTTTTGATGCAATACAGATATGAAACAAAAAATGTCTTCGATTTCCGTTGATCGTGGTCCATCTTATTAAGATTTCACAACAGATTATGTTTTCCCTTACGACTTCTGCTTGTAATACCCAACAGTTCAAATGGAAATTTTGTACCTGGTAAGCCGTTGGATGCTTAACTTGCGCGATCACTCAAGTTAAGCATCCATGAGCAAAAGTACGAAGATGGGTAGCCGGGAGTGGAAAAAAATTCTTGAGACCTTTGTGTTTAGAATACTAGCGCTATTGGTCGCAATTTTTATCGTCGAGTCGACTTAGAAGTCTTGATGTGTAAAGAATACCAACAGTTGGGTTAGCAACTTACTCCACCACCAATCCTTATTGGAGCAGCGTGGTGCAGTGTGCTATAACTTTGTTTGATGTTGAGGAGAAACCATTGCTCAGTTGCGGACCATTAATGATTATAAGCAGTCCCGTATTAACGAATCATAATATTATGCATGGATCGACAGAAATGAATGCATGTTCGTTCCTCTTTTACCCAGACACTACTGAACACATCTGCATTAAATTAAGCATACAGCGGTGATAGCAAAGTGGTTAAGAACTCGGCCTCTTACTCGGGGGTTCCAGGTTTGAATCCCAGGTCGCGCACTCTGTCTTTTAAAGGAAAACATCGTGAGGAAACCTGCATGCCGAGGAGTTTACAAAACTCAAATTAGTGTGATGTCTGCCAATTCTCACTTGGCCAGCGTAGTGGACTATGGCGTTAACCTTCTCATTCAGAGAAGAGACCCGAGTTCAATAGTGAGCCGTAATGGGTTGAGAGGAAGATAGGTTATAGTTTAAAATAACATACCGGCTACTTTTTAATAACTTAACACGCGAGCATAGCCGCAGGCTAAAACTAGTAATATCAATACGAAAACAGCAATGACGTCACCAGGCCGTTTCAGGGGTATTAAACCTGAAACACCCGATATCTTTGTTTATTCATCCTCTAAAGCTCGTTGACACTGCTCCGACTGATATACAGCTAAAACTGACTGATCAGTCTGACTGAACAGTCGGAAGACTAGTGGGAAAATCCTATTTTATTGTCATGATATAAATTTACAAAGTTTGATTTCTAAAAGTTAAGATTTTTGATTGGTAAAAACTAATGTAAGTATGCAAATCGTAGTTTAATATCTAATGTCTCTAATATCACCTTATATGGCTTAAAACCTTGCCCACTACTGAGCACAGACCTGATACTGGAAGAGGTCTAGAGCATACTACACCACAATACTTCCATATCGGATCTGTGGATAGGTTAATTGCCGATCCAAGTGTCAGAAGTTTTTATGCCAGCCGATGTGGCCTAACGCTTGACGTGCCTTTCTAAGCACGGAAGAAGCGCACACTTTTTTGCCACTAGCGCTTACCCATCCTCCTACCAACAGCGTCCGTAGTTCCTTAACTTTTTTGGTCGCCTTCAATCGAAACAAGCGGGTACGTTCAAGTTAAACTAATAATGAATACATGCATATTAAACACACATGCATAACATACATAAAATACGAATAATTTTCATTATTCTGAGAATTGCTACGGAAACACGCAGTTGAGACTGATTTTGCTTTATAAACGCCTACGCGGTCTTAAATTGATTACAAACAACAAAGCAATTTCCAATCTGAAAACATAATAAGGTTAAGAATCGTTAACTCGACTACCAGGCAAACATAGAAACAAAAGGAAAGATCATTAGACGCAACGCAGTAGTCAACAATAAAAAGATTTCTTGCGTGTGGAATGCAAGATGCAAGATTCGCAAATGTATGCATTGTTCTAGACCCAACAAAAATAGCTGGTGGTTGAAAACACGTTTTTCTTGTTCGATGGACAACGGCCCGTAAGTACCAGGGCACGAGAAAGTGCTAGAGTTATCTCATACGAACCACGGAAATAAGTATTCCGAGTTCTGCAACGTATCATTTGGCTGCGCTGATATCAGTGGCATGCCCAGAGTTATTACCTTAGGAATGTTCCTTTACGTATAATTTCGGAACGGAGGAATATCATACATTTTTGTTCTGAAAAATAATTTAGCAACATAGGATTTGGTAGAACTACATTAGGAATAAGCTGAAAAACTAACTAAATAAGGCTAACTAATAAAATAAAGTTACATTCTCGTATTCATAATTAACAAAAAACTCCTTCGTCTCTCATAAATTCTCATGATAGAACGCATTTAAACCATGTTTTTGCAACAAAATCAATCATGTATCACATTATGAGTATTAGCATACCCTATCATAAATATGAATATGAAAAAAAATCCCCACCAAGATGCAAATACACTTGTAGCATGACAATGATTCGAGTTCCCACGTAAAATGGCGATCACAAGGTGTTTGTTAAATCCACTGCGACCTATCTGTAGCCCTTGTCAGAGCGGCTAGTAACCCATTATTCTTTACAAACACCATTCTGAATTCACTGCTGTTGAATATAAGGATTTTCGTACACATATTTTTAGTAGTAAATGCTTCGCTAGCTCTCCTAGCATGCTTGCTAGCTAGGATCGTGTTCAAAACTGTTTCAATTGACATAACTTTTTTATTTAAAACCGATTATAATATAATAATTAGTTGTGCACCCAAAGTCGTTAATGGCTACGTAAGTCGCTGATTAGTCCCTACAGAATATCTGTACAAATTAAGTGCTAATAAACCATTTTACTATTAACTGACTTTGAGTTCGACAATATTGCAAAATAGTCAATCAAGCAATCGCAGTAAAAACCACATTCAAATGAGATCAGCTATTTCTAAGATTACCGCAGTACAAACAAATAGTCAAATTATAAAAAACAAGGTTGCGGGTTAATTGCTCCACTAAAACCAATTACTAGTTTCTCTCAAAGATCTTCCACATACATACAAAGGCCATTACAGATGAATCACACTTAAAAATGTGAAGATATATGTACATACATGTATATCCTCCGAACAGGCGCGAATATGTCGGTAGTCGCATCAAGCGTCAGAAAGCTCCAGCAACAACGGTAGAAGCTCCAAACATATGCAAAGCTTATTATCATAAGCTTTAGGATTTGAACCGGGAAATAAGCTAACAATATTTCGCGCTGACCATCTCTGACGCCAACAAGCTTAGGTTCTTCATACCTTATGTGGTGTCCATTACTTCACGCCGCAGAATAATAATGTAAATTCCTATGTGACTTTAAAATATAAAGCTTCTCGAAATTTATTTGAAGACTGGCGGTGTCCGCGTGGAATTTAACAAAAAAGTAGTTTAATTATTATTAAGTAGCCAGAACAAATAGACAGAGACAGACAAAATTGTAAATAATGTTATTTTGATATTTGAACCGTGTATACATATGTGTTTAGTAAAAATTCTCCTTTAAAATGAGTTTTTAAAAAGCTTAGGCAGAAAATTAATTATATTGAAGTAATGTGTGTTTATTGTAAATAACAGAATAGCATTAAATTGTACAACTGCAGTACAATTTTAATAAGAATCCTAACGATATATGTACATATATTCAATCCATATGGTATGCAATAAAATATCTTTATTGCTGTTTTAAATTTACACCGTCACGTCATGAGTGTTATTCGAAATTTTATGCTGCCTTAAGGCCTTTAACGTGACTTAATAATTGCTATCTAACGATAAAAACCGAGCTTGACGTGCCTTCCAAAGCACGGAAGCGCTCACGTATTTTTTATAAGTAACTATGTAGTTTTCGCCCGCGGCTTCGCCTGCGTAGTAGATACGCATATAATTGGCTTATATATGTACATATTATTTGAGACTGTTATCTCTCTGTGTGCCAAATTTCATTTAGTTCTGTTCAGTAGGTTTTGCGTGAAGGACTAACAAACATCCATCCATCATCAAACACTTTCGCATTAATAGTATTAGTAGGACCTAATAACTAACACCAGGATTTAGAGAAAACCAATTTATGTCACAATACAGCAGCCAGCCATAAATAAAGTAGCTCGTCCACAAAGGCCATAGTTTAATCTTATTCTATCACAGAACTGAACTTAATTGAATTTCATGTTGACAAGTTCACCGTATTTGAAATTATAACCCTCATGCTGTTATATCTCTCGGTAAAATTTAGAATGGCTGCACCATTTACATGACCGTCATCATCTGATCATCCACCGCACTGCTCCAGTGGATTGGAGCAGTGGTTTGTAACTAACCCAAGTGGACAAAGTTTAGTCGTCCGAATTACCCCACATGGCTGTACTAGCTAATGGGCCTTGACCGGCTGTACGTGCCATGTGAAACATGGAAGTGCTCATAATTTTTTTGCCAAATTTGCCAGTGTTCACCCGTCCTCCTACTAAACACTCACGCTGTTGCTGCACACTTTTTCTATTACCCATCGACCCCGCGTCAGGCTATGAGCGGTTCGATCCATATAACAAAGAAAAATATACCAACAATAAGCTATAATACTAGATACTTACTAATAAACCCCGAGGTCCATTAAAGCTACCGTGAGTGTACATCTCACGGTGAAGCGATTTTCGTGCGGCCAAGAACGATTTCCCTATTCCATTTTTAAGCATTTCATTATATTCTACAGGCATTGCAATCTATTTTCAACCTTATGTCAACCGTGTTAAGAACTTGTTGGGCATTTACTACAAATTTCCTTATTACACGCGCCTGGATAAGTTCCCAGAGACCATTCTGTGGAAAGGATCGTCTTTGTTGCGTTCACGCAATCCAATCCTATTGCCTGCAGTTATACAAGTCTTAATATGCATGTGTCAAACAATACTCAACCTTAACGAAATGGCATAAGGAAAGGTGATGTGACTCTAAGAGAATCTAAAGAAACGTGTTTGTTACAATTGTACAAGTTACAAAGTAATAGCTTAACAAGGAATCTTGGATGAAACTGAGACATTTTGTTATTACCGGACATTTCTATAAGCTGAACATATTCCATTAAGATAAAAGTTACATCAAATTAACTGCTTATACATGAAGCAGTTGCACCATATTATGTCAGCTTACAATACTAACCTAAATCCTTCGATCAAGAATGTAACAGATTTCGTCTAGTCTTCAACGCTTAGTTGTATTATTGATCGCTGCCCCAATCCCATGCTGATAGATCAGAATGTCGTAAGAGGTGAGTGTATTGAACTGCTTCAATGTTAAATCATTGTTATCAAGTTATGCGTATTACGACTGATAAAATTATTGTTTCGTGAATCTTCTTTGGCTAGATATCAAACTGGTTTAAGTAAACAGAATCTTTCCTACTCATCGCGTTCTGGCCAGGAATTGGAGAGCCAGTTCTTCCCACCCACATGCCATGATGGCTTCAAAGTAAAAGGCCAGGTTTTCCGTGCTATGGAGGGCACGTAAAGCCGTTGGTTAAGCCATGTATAGGTGATGTGCCTAATAACTTCGATATAAAAACTTCGGTTGGCCACCAATCCGCATTAAAACACCGAGGTGTAGTACGCTCAGTAAAAATAGAGACTCGTGTTCAGTAACAACCCAATATTGGGGTAAAGCCAACGGACATTCTGTATACAAATAACAAAATGTAAACATTCAAAGACCAAGGGAATTTCGTGTGAAAAACGTCTTATCTGATTGGGTCTCGAAATTATTCGTAGGAATTACCACTGCCATCGTTTATCGCACTCCGCAACAGCAAGCGATAACTCATCTAAGTATTGAAGGAGGCTATTCGACCGTCGGTTGACCTTTACAGGTAATAAATCTTGGGTAATGTCACTGTACCATTACTCCTTCAACTATTTGCTTATCAACATCCTATAATACTAATTCTGATTGCAAGAGAATAATCTGCGTAAAGTTCAGACAAAGATGAAATTTTTGGTCAATTATTTTGAAGTGCTCAATAGCCCGATGGTCGTAAGTGATCGGAAAAGTAAAGTGAAGGTGTACTTATTTTATTTTTGATAAAGTTCAGATACAAAACAAAATGTATTGAATTTCCGTTGATCATGGTCCATTTTATTAAGATTTTACAACAGATAGTGTTTTTCTTAAAACATCTTGACTTTTTCTTCAAATTAACGCTTAGTATCTGGTAAGCCGTTCACAAGTTAAGCTTGGGTTGATCTATGTATAGTGATCGCGTGAGTTAAGCAACCGTGGACGCGGTCGGTAGGAGGATGACCACAAGTGGCAATAACTTCATGAACTCTTTCGTGCTTAAGCTTAAGCAAGTAACGGCACGTAAAGCCCCGATAGCAATCCTTAAACCATGTCAAAGGCCTTCGGGCCCTCCCGGGTGTCCTTACGCAGTAGGCCATTAATACATGTGTTCAAGCCAAATCATGTTGGAGATTTATCTTTTAATGACAATCCCTTGTGCAAAAAATCCAACATAAAATTTCGTAACTGCATTCTTATCTGTACATAGCCTGCCAGCTTGTTTCGATAGCAAGCGATCGAAAAAATTAAGCAATAGCGGGCGCGGTCGGTAGAAGGATAGGTGACCGCTAGTGGCAAAAATTTCATGAGCGTTTCCGTGCATCAGAGGCATGTAAAGCCAGTGGTCCCGGTTTTGATTAGATAGGAATCGTTAAGCCATTCGAAAGCTGTCGGGTGGCAAATAGAAACATCAGACACTGGAGTTGACCACTTACCCCTCCACCAAAACGCATTGGGACAGCGTGATGGAGTATGCTCTAGGCCTCCTCGGTATGAGGAGAGACCCGTGCTCAATGCGCTGAAGGCATTTTTATTTGTATCGTTAAGCATTTTTTTTTGGTAATGCTTCTGTAAGGTAATGCTTGACCACGATCCTGCCTGATGGTAAGCAACGATGCGGTCTTAGATGGTAAAGCGCACTAATTTAGCAAAAGCCTATTCACTCTTGACTTGAAGACACATTATAATTGAACGGGAACACCGACACAGGCAACTTATTTTAGTTATTATTTAGAAGAAATCTTAGCACAAAAATGTATTATGCTGTAAACTGAAGCAGTACACAATATTTTAACTGCATGGAGTAAGAGGAAGTATTTCTAATTAACCATGCATTTTACTCGAACAAATCAACAATTTATATTGCAATTCAAATTAAACTTGTAAAAATCATTTGCGTCTATTGATCGTAAACTGTATGTAATAAATATTATAGACACTTAAATCACTCTTTAGTATCCTCTTAATACTATCAAGCGGTAGTATGTTAAAGATATTAAAGTAAATTTTATGATTCTCTTCCATGCACTGTACCAGAGAATGAGGAAATTATCTTAGCCTAAGAACGCAATCTTAGGAGAGAATTTCACTAGAGCCCGAAGTGGTGGAGTGTTTCTGGAAAACCATTAGCCCAATTGAACTTATACTAGACACTGGTAATACCATATGGCGCACTTTAAAATAAAATCAATATTTTGACGCTCCCCCCGCGTTTCCACCGAGTTTTCCGTAGTCTTACTAATATTAAATATGCGACTGTTTGTGAATATACGTATGTTTGTTACTACTTCACGCAAGAACTACTGAACGGATCAAAATTGAATTTGGCACAGAGATAGATTATTATCTGAAATAACACATAAGTTACTTTTTATCAACTTACTACACGAGCGAAGCCGAGGGCGGTATGTAATGTTACATTAGCCGAATAGTCGACCAAGTTGTTGCACGGTGGCAATCCTCTCAGTGATGCCTTTGTAGCTAATTAATATACCTCTATATACATATGTTTGACGACAACCTCCTACTAAATGACTCATCAGCTGCGACTACCCTGGAATCCAGGTAATGTACCTATGTATGTATCTATTTATACATATGTGTAATTGTCTAAAATAGTTCATATTTTATAAAGCACACATTGCACGCATACATTAAGCCCATGCAAAGCAAGCAAATAAATACAAATAGAATTATCACTGTCATAGAAACAAATACATAGACAGCTTTAATTCAATAAATCAGCTGATGCAAAATCTGATCGACATTCCATTGTCCAATTAAACAGACTTAATTTCACTTAACAAAACCAATCGTGCAATATGTTACGTCAACATTCTCGATCGATATCTATCGTTTGAGAAAGTATCGACAGTCACGTTATCACCTCTGAGCGAGATCGGTGCAGGTTGAGGTTTGAGGTTTGAGGTCGCATGTCAACGTCAGCGTTCATTTGTCGTGCTCGTGCCAAGCTGACGTGAAAGGGTTTGTTCCGCTTCGGTCTGGAGTTATGAAATTATATTTGAACTATATTTTAAAACGAATATAGTCGCGGATGCTAAACATTTTAATTCGAAGGGGAACTTACGATCTGTTTATTGTACGACTGTATTTCAACCCAGTTGCATGTGTGTCGTGACAGGAAAATAAAACGAAAAAGACGAAAAATCGACAGACTTATTGCCATTATTGTCAGTGTCAATTGGCTTCCTTCTCGCCACCACAGTCTTAGTAGTAATAGTAAAATTTTGAGCTGCAATAATAAACGAAATAAGTTATTGGTTACTCCACACTATAATCTATCTCTGTGCCTTATTTTATTCAGATTCGGTGGGTAATTTTTGTTTAAATTAATAACAAACATCCATCCCCAAAAACTTTGGCATTTTTATTATTAGTATAAGTTCTCGGCTTTTATTATAAGTTCTCGGACTCAAGTTATAATTTTGAAAACATCTGTGACGTCATGTAGCCTAGTTTGCAGTGATCCGGCTGCGTCACGAAAACAATGAGTCTTGGGTGACTCCCAACCGGAGCACATATGTCAGATAAACGTTTGTTCACAGGTCATGGATGTATTTCGTGATTATGTTACTGTATATACGGAAACTAGTTGTAAATTAAATTCACTTGTTCTTAGTTTATTATTTAATAAGACTGAAAGTAGAATAAATCATTGAAAGCGAGAGTGCAACAGTCCAGTTCGCAATTAAAGGCATAATTAACAATCTTATGAACGTGAGCAATTAGTAAACATCTGCACGTAGCTCCTAGCAATTGTTCACCTAAATTGCTACCAGGAATTATTGAAGCAGACGACGACGGCATTCGAGACACGCCTGCGAATTTACTGGTTAATATCTGCCTGTTTAAAATATTTAAATACCTCTTAAAGTTAAGGAGTACTAACAGTACACAAGAATTTTTGGACGAGGCTATTATTGGACGTGGAAACCAGATTGAATTTATAATACATCACCATCACTGTAACTCATTACTGTTCTACTGCTGGAATCGAGTCTCCTCATCGAATGTGAACGGTACATGCTATAATCCGACACCCTCACGATGTTTTACTACGTCAAGAAATACCTTTGAAACCTATAGTACCTACCTACGAAACGACCTGCGGAAAACCACCACGCTTTCAATAAATTTTATAGAAGTAACATTATTTATTTAAAATATTATACATCAGTTATTCACTTACACCGAGGGGGAAGTCATGATTCCCAACCCCTCCACAACTTACTTCACACTTACATAGTTTGTAAGTCTTAAAGAGATAAGTTTATTAAGTTTAGTAATATACAAGGGAAAGGTACTGAAAAATAAATATCAACAGGATGTACAGGTGCGCTCGTTAAGTGTTGCTAAAGTGACATATATTGACGATCATCTGCCACAACAACTGGACAGGCCTGTTGGTGTAGTGGTTAGTAAACCTGACTGCTACACCGAAAGTGAGTTCGATTCCCGCACAGGTCAAACTTTTCTGGGATGAGCAGGAATTTTTTTTCTGTGTGTCTGGGTGTAAATATCTATACATATAAGTACGTATTTAAAAGTGTATATGTTATGTACATATTTATCAGTTGTCTGATCACTTTTGGGGTCAGATGACCGTGTGTGAGTTGTCAAAAGATATTTATTTATTATTAATATACTACCACCAGGAACTCTGCGGAGGTTTGTCTATACTAATATTATAAAGAGGAAAGATTTAATTATTTGTTAGTTTGAATTGAATAAGGTGCTAAACTACTGGACCGATTTAAAAAAATCTTTTACTATTGGAATCTTAAATTATCCCTGATGAACATAGGTTATATTTTATATGAGAAAAAAAAGGGATCCGCGTGAAAATTTTGACGATGTAACCGAACGTGTGAAAAAAGTACAAAGCGAAATATATCCGTGATAGTGTATGTCTAACTGTTACAGTTTTCTGGTAACTGGTTCTTCCAAAGCAAAGCGAAGGCAATTTCTAGTAACAAATAAAGAGAAAAAACCCCTCTACAACAAGAGATTCTCCTGTTGAGGAAGAAAAGGTAAGGAATAATAGATTTATGTCTTTATACAATTCTGGAATTTTACAGCCTAATCTCTCAAAAACTTTCGCTTGCTCACCAGGTGTGCATATTTCTGGCTCTTTTCTTCACAACAAGAAACTTTTATCCTGAAGAAGTTTAGTGCTATGTTAAATCCAGATTAAGCTAAAGAGTCGAGGATTATTTTTATATCTTGTTAACTTAACCGCTAAGTCCAAAACTTTAGTTCAGTTAACGCCTTAGTTTCAGAACTTGTACTAAGTTCTACATTAGTTTAAGTAAGTCAACAGAAAGCTGTGTTGGAGTGAAGATTAGCGCAATATACAGCGCAAGAGATCAAATTGGGGAAGTGAATCTCTTAGAGTGTTGGAGCTATTTTAAGTTAGCTGGCTAATTACAAATATCAGAATTAATGTTTGAAAGACATATTATAATAAACTAGCTGTTTCTCGCGACTATGTCCGCATTTTACAGTGGCCAAACTCAGTACACCATCTAGTGCATGAATAATTTTTTTTTATCATTATATGGCCTTTTTCAACCCTTTTATTGCGATAAAAATTAACCTGGTTTTTTTCCACTTCCATTCTAGTTTTTTACACAATTTCATCAAAATTGGTACAGTAGATTAGTCGTTAATAGGTAACAAATTATATAATTGTTGTATGGCATTCTAAACATGATACATTCACCTCGTCCCCGTCTGCCCAATCTCCGCTTTATGCGACTGGTTTCTAAGCCATACCCGTTAGTAAACGTACCTATGATAATCCGAAACTTACGCTTGCCTAGACTAGAAGGTACCACTTTACGTATTCAATACTACAAAAACTAAAACTAGCCAACCGAAACTCGCCTTCATTACCCCCTAAACCAAGGCTGCTCAACCACATTATGGATGAACGGATTTTAATTGGCCCACGCAAATATGTTTTAGAACTTTTTTATTACGCAAGTCCTGAGAATAATTAACTAGGAATTACTAGTGGCCCGCGCTAAATTTATCAACCTTCAGTTTGTCCCGACTGTCAAAGGTTGAGCATCCTTGCCCTAAACTCAGCATGACCACTCCTAAGCTATTGCTTAAATACGTAAAACAGAAAATCTTAAACACACTCACGCGTCAACCAATTCGAATCATATTCATATAGGAAAAAAATCCTAGTATCGGATTTTTCAATTAAACCACACCGAGCAGTACGCCAGCAATATAACCAATATTTGTTTGTTTTAACAAACGTTCAAACGATTGTTTCGTGTTGACTTCACCAAAAAAATAATAACATGTTCCGTCCAGCGTTTTCCCACTTCCTCTGTTTGTACGAGTATTTGTTACAACTGAGCTCTGTGCAACAGGTTCAATTGTTTGTTTTAATAATTTGGTTACGTACTTTTAATATGTACGAATATTAAAATTCTTACTAATGTTATAAATGCGAAGTAACTGTTATGCTTTTACGCCTAAGCTGAAACCGTTTTTAATTAAATTCGCCGTACTACTCGTACATATAAATGAAATATAATACGCCGTACAATCAATTAAGGCATTTTTATCAACTAATGGCACAATAATAATGAGGTCACTACATTTGCGAATACAAAATGGGCCATTCTTCTTTTCATGAAATTTTGTTAAATGATGACGAACTTTCATACAAACCATAATTGTCTTCAGGATGTTTTCCGTGATAAAAAGAAGATTATATGTATACACAAGTTTTAGTCTATGTAAATAGTTTTAGACAACTCACATACGGCCACCTGAGCACAAACTAAGCGTTAGCTTGTACTACATACAATATATATACATAGATAAATTCATACTATATACATACAGAGATAAATTCATATAGAGATATTTTTAGATCACATCATTCCGCTCATCACAGAAAAGTTTGACATCTGTGGGAATCGAACCCACGACCTTCGCTGTAGCGCTCAAGTTCACTAATCACTGCACCAACCAGGACAAGCCCGTCACCATAGTACAAACTAACGCTTGGTTTGTAGTCAAATGGCCGTGTGTGAGTTGTACAAAATACGTTTATTAATTACTAACTGCACCGTAGCTTCGCTTTCATAAATTGTTTTTCGTTATCAATGAAGACTGAAGAAAGACTGAAGTGAGATTTCAACCTCCCATAAGATTAAAGTGAGATCGATAAGAGACTGAAATGCGAATGAAGTGAAATTGAAAAGAGACTGAATTGCGATTGAAGTAAGGTTGGAAAGAGACTCAAGAAAGGCTAAAGTGATATTGAAAACAAGCTGAAGTGCAATTAAAGGGAGAGTGAAGTGTATTTAAATGGAAAATGTAAAGAGAGCGTAGTAAGGCTGAAGTGAGTGTGAAGTGAGAGCGGAAAGAGACTGAAACGTGAGTGAAAGGAGATTATAATAAGTGTGACGTGAGATTGAAGTGAGTATTACAAACTATCAAATAATTTAGAAACATGTGTTGCATTTATATGTATAAGAAATGTTTTTTGCAAAATTCAAGCAAATCGGTTGATATATAAGAAAAATCCCATACAAACTTTCTTCCCCTATTGTTAGATAACCCGGTATTGTTAGTATCGTAGTTATCAAAATTATTATTCCGTCATATAAATAATAAATCTGCCAAATTTCATCAAAATCTGTCTACGGATTTTCATGTGATGCGCGTTCGGACAAAAAGACAGACAATAATTTAAAAATATTTATTTGTATGATGTATATCGATATTAAAGTGCAACATAAAAAAAAATATTCAATGTAAAGAAAAAATGCACTTTGAGTTTTATTATAGTATACATTAACCTACCATGTGGACAAAGCCGCGAGCGGGAACTAGTCGATAATAGAATCATCAAAATTTATATTTATTTCTCTTAAACATACAAGAACTCGCCAATTATACTAAGTCTAAAAGCGATAAAAACTACATTTTATACAGAAAATTATATGTAGATTCATGGAATTGAAATAGATCTCATTTATTTATTACGAAATAAAATACTTATTTATTTTGTGATTGATGGTTAAAATGATTAATTAACTCGATATTTTGTGGGCGGTGTTGACAGAAGGCAATCTCAAACAATATTTCTAGGACTATTTTTTACTGAAAGAGCTCTAATACGAGCAGATAAGGCTTTGGAGCCAATCAGCTATACATATCAGAAACTATTAAGGCATGACCGTGTAGTCGATCAAGAACAGAGCTGGCTTTTATGACCCTGGGTTTGATTAGCGAGAAGATGGTAGCTATTGAGACTGGTTATAGGAAAAGAATATAGTAAATACCTTTATTACTAGTAAATACTTACTATCGTTTAGTTACTAAAGTACTTTAATCACTAGTGATTAAGGTCGAATATATTCTTTACAAGTAACATTTTCTTCGAAAATTTGGTCACCATAAAAATTCTGTTCGTTGTCTTGGATATTATATATCCGGCGTTACTCTTAAAATGTACATACGTACATTTTCGAAAAAAGTCGATACCTAATTGTTTTGCTATTGAATCAAAACCAGCTCTCTTTTTAATTATTTCCAAAATTACTATTAATGAACATATCAATCTAAAAATAGCTCCAAGAATATCCCTAACATATTCTTCCATAATTGACAATTTTCGTCGTAATTGATGACATGGTTTTCTAGCTGAGTATAAATAGAAAATCGCTCATCCTTGCCGAAGCGATCTATTCAAATTCTAAAACTGTAGCCCATAATAACCTTGAATGACGATGTCACTTTCGCTGAGTTTATTGAACCCTCGTAAATTGCCAACGTTGTAGTTTCACCTTAGTCAAAATAAAGCGTTCATAGCTTAGCAGCTACAATTGATGGTATGTGATCAGGGAAATAAAGCAAGAGTGGGTTGGTAAACGCAGAGGCAAATATTTCGTGCTGTGCTTCGAAGGTCACGTAATGCTGTCGATCCTGGTTGATTCGAACAAACCAACACTTCGATTTTTTTACACATTATAAGTTAATGCTTGACTACAATCCCACTGGGAGGTAAGTGGCGATATATTCTTAGATGATAAGGCGGATTCACTTGGAAAAAGCCTATTCATTCTTATGGCCACAAAACCCTTCGCCAATCCGCAATGAAGCACCATGACGGAGTATTCCATGAGGAGGCCTAAAGCATGAGAGGAAGAGAGCAGGTAATTCTCAGTAATCCACTAATACTATGGAGCCATACTGCCAACATTACAGTTTCACCTAAGTTAAACTAGATCAAGTTATATAGCATCTGTGAAAGTTTTATCGTTGACATTTACGTACACTCGCGCGAAACAATTACATCAACATTCAAATTAAACTCCTAATTGTACTGTTAGATGTTTAATTCCGTTGTTGATAACGTCATAAACAAATACAGCAATGCGTTAAACGTAATTATTTTCGTAGCTGTTTTGTTGTCTGTACTTAGCTTAAGGGTACTAAAATGAAATAGCAACAAATTTATTTGTCGCTAAATGACTCGCTAATGGTGAATTTGAATTGAACCCAGATCTTGTTTTGCAAAGACACTAACTAGAATACACGATTCACATAAAGGTATAGTCCCTGAAATCGAAAGTTACGATTGTTAAATAAAATGGAATCTAAATGAGATACTAATTTTGTGTGACAAATAATTGTGACATTAAATTTCAAATCAAAGCTAAATTATAATGATTTGCAAATCAAATTCAAGCTATATAAAAACTGAATACCTAAATATTTCTGTTGCAAATACTGATACCTAAGAAGAATACAAAATAACTCAGTCAAATTAAAAAATATTTTATTCCATGTAGGTATTTTCAATACAGTTATGAACGTCATACTTTTGGAATCTATCATAACTTCTTAAGTAAATAAATTTCAAGGTCATATATTGTTCGAAGTTTAATTTAGATAATAATTAACATGCAAATTAACATATCAAATCTTGAACAAAAAACATACATTAGGAGGCGTGTATTATTTCGCGCCAACCTAAAATGTCAGAGCGAGGATGACAGAAGGTAAAATGGATTATCAAGGGTTCTGTTTTTGTTAGCCTGCCCATTTACATAACAGGGCATCCTGGATCACTATTACCGGATTTACCACACTAACCGAGTGGCAGGCATGACTGAAATCCATTGTGACGCGAATGCAATTCGAATCAAAATTAATCGGTCGACTTCACCAAAAAACACGATAAAAACCATGAGATTTGTTAAGGCTGCTTGGGTAATTTGGAATTGGTCAGTTAAAATACTTTTTTGAAATTTAAATAGATGACTGATATTATGAATCAACGATTATATTACAAAATACGGCTTAGAAATTTTCAATCTAAATACTTAATGATTTTTCGTTTCAAAATGACACCTCTTCATTACTGTTTGTAAACGTTTCAACATTCTGAATATCTATTTACAGTTCCGTCATTTCTATTGTATATTTTGGCAACAGCAATTATGTGTACAATTACTTTAATATTCCGGACATCAATAAGTGTCCAATAATTTCTAGAACCAATCAGTCTAAATGGAGAGTATAAATTATTCTAGCGATCAAAATATGGTGAAGAACACCCTTAAAGCACTGCGCACATTATAACTCAAGGCTAACTCAACTCTAATTTGACTATAGCGACATCGTTTGAAGCAGACTTCTTAAGTATGCCTTTTTTTTACATAATAAAAGTTAATGCTTGACATCGATCCCACCTGATGGAAAGTAGTGATGATGTCTAAGATGTTGGACACACTAACTTAGTAAATGCCTATTCACTCTTCTCTTGAAGACTCCCACATCGT
>DWJZ01003145.1:0-17690 GCA_018249125.1 Asbolis capucinus
ACACCCAGACACACAGAACAAACATTCCTGCTCATCACAGAAAAGTTTGACCTGGGTGGAAATTGAACCCACGACCTCTGGTGTAGCAGTCAGGTTCACTAACCACTAGACCAACCGGCCTGCTGCTGCTCACTTCTGCAAAATACTTCTCTTAATTCCGTCATAAAAATAATAAATACAGCTTTGAAACAAAAGTCTAGCACTGTATTATACATATGTAGTAAATTCGTACAACTTTCCCGCTGACCAATAGGCACTTATTCAAAATGAAGCAAGGTAATACCGATGGATCAGTTTGTGGGAGACCACTAGACTTAGTACTCAAAGTAATTGGGTCCCAGCTGACATCACAGATGCGTGGGCTTCACGCCCCTCAAATTGTTATAATCAGTATTAAGCACCGTGTTCTTTATCAGTATCAAAATTTCCACTCCCCAGTATAGGAGGAAGTGGGACTAATTAAGCTTGCAATATTTGACACGTAACAAACAAATATACTAACATATACTGCAAATAAAATAAAAACTTGTAAAAATGATATAATTCCGAAGCTTACACGATCTAACCAAATTCAACTCGACGAGAATGTTATCAAAACACGAACCTACGATGTGAGACATTTTTAGACAGGGCGATTCTACAAAGCGACAACCGCGACAGGAGCATCGAGGAAACAAAGGAAGGAGGGAATTATTTATAAGCAGTCGTCTCATGTCGCAGGCGCCTGGAGACAGCTCTCACACTTGGCAGGCATTCTCGGGATGGGAACGAAGACACACTTTGCTCTTTAATGATATTGAACTAGAAAATGCAATCTCATCTCACTCTCGTACCCTTCCAAGATGATTCCAGAATCTCCAGTAGTAGGTATCAATCCCAAGTTATTATAGGTTTCAATATGAATTGCTTTTGGAAACAGAAAGATTCTAAGTTACGAATGGATTTTATGACTACAACCTGTGTATTTTTGTTGTGTATTCAATTAAACTGTACTTTTTGCTATAATACCAACAGGGAGGGGCCGCATGACCTCTTTCTGTTTCCTACGATAGCCTACTATCGGCAAGTTTTGGGATTCATTGTCTAGGCAAAAGTAAAATATTCTCGAAGGAATAAAAATAATAACTTGATCGGCTTAGAAAATTTTCTGTCTTGAGAAGAATTAATTTCTCCAACTCTGAGAGATTCCATATTGAGAACATTCCATTGCGCGTCAGTGTAGTGCAACGCCCAGTCTGGAACAATTACCTACATTGATTGTAGGTGCATTTAGAGCCGCTATCAATGCAGATCAAGTGACACGCTTTTGATTAGGCGACTACGAGGGCTCAGATCGGAGCTGGTAGTGACAGCTCTCGGCTCTCGGCTCACGGCTCTTGAGTGATAGAACTGAGCCGTGGAGCAGACGCCGTCGCTTGCCGCTCTTCAAATGTCGAGGACTTTCCAGGCGCATGTGGAGCTGCTGCATAACTTCTGCAATCGACGAATAAAGCCATTGTTAAGGCACAGTACAGTAGCACTTATAATATCAGGTTATACGTACAATATCACCTATTCGGTTTTGCCCACCAAGCTTTGAATAAATATTAAAATGTCGGGTCAACTCACACAACATCTGCTTCCAGGCTAACTATTAGCTTGTACTATGGTGATCAGACAACTGATTGATTTTCATATAAATTTGCAAATACATGCCTATATAGATTTTCATTACACACAAACAAAGAATAAACATTCCTGCTCAGCACAGAATAGTTTGTTCTAGGTTGGATCGAACCCACGACATTCTACTTAGTAGTCAGGTTTACTAACCACTAGACCGATAGAGCGACTTAAGCGGTGGTAAGGTGGTAACAGCCTAATGGTTAAAAATGCGGCCTGCTGCTCGGGGGGTCCGGGTTCAAATCCCAAACACGTCTGCCTTTTCGGAGTTATGTGCGTTTTAACCATTTAAATGACGCTATAACGGTGAAGTAAAACATCGTGAGAAAACCTGCATGCCGTCGAGTTTGCAAAATTCAAAAGGTGTGTGAAGTCTGCCAACCCGCACTTGGCCAGCGTGTTGGACTATGGCCTTAACCTTCTCATTCAGAGAAGAGACCCGTGCTCAATAGGGGGCCGGGATGGGTTGAGATGATGATGAGATCGACAGGAATGTGCCGTCCCTTCTAGACAAATCGCTTTTGTTGTCCGCCGTCTTTTGACAAATGTCTTTCTCGGTTGCCAGACTAGCCAGTAATGTCACCCAGTACCGCCCCCCACCAGACGCAGCAAACCTCACTCACGTTGTTTACATATGGTAGCTACTTTAAAAGTTTTAATAATCTACCTATTGTTGTTTGTGTGTAGACACTTCTATAATCTCCTGATATCTTATAATAATTAGAATAAACTTCTAATATATTTGCCTTAATAATATAAAATATATATATCCTTGCATTAATTATATTAAATGCCTTATCGCATAATATTTGAATGTTACGGAAAGTTATTTTAATATGCTGAGGAAGTAAATTCTGAATAATTTTCATACTTTATTTTCAAGATGTTGATCGAAGTTCTGTGATCGCTGTTTGGAGCGAGTTGGATCGGAATCCGTCGTCAGCGGCTCCCCGCCATGCAACTCTTCAACACGCATACTTTTCAAAGTACAGTAGTCCAGTAATTTCAATTAATGGCCAATCGAATACCTCCGCTGATGAATGTTCGTGCTTCTGTTAAATTCTTAACCACATTTTTTTTATTCTAACACCTACAGTTCTAGTATGTCTATATGTATTTTTTATTAATTAACTCATAGCTATAAGTCAGTTTTGGATCCTATGTCTGCTTTAGATACTACGTCATATCATTTACATGTATTCAATGTTCTTATTTGAAGATGAATGATGTAGAAGTCAAATAATTTATTTCATTATGAGAACAAAAAACTTACTAAATATGTATAAAGCAATTTCTATATATTAATAAGTGAAGCAAAAATTTGTATAACTTTCTACAAAAAATATGCAGATGGCGGGATATGAAATTTGACATAATATATGACACTGGGGTTTGCAAGTTACAATATGACTAATATGGAATGTCAATGATATTTTATTATTAAATATGATTAATACTAATAATAAATAAATATCTTTGGACAATTCACACACTGCCAACTGACCCCAAACTAACTAAGCGTTAGCTTGTAGTATGGTGATCAGACAACTGATAACCATACATAAATACTTTTTAAATATATACTGATATAGATATTACACCCAGACACACAGAACACATTCCTGCTCATCACAGAAAAGTTTGACCTGGGTGGGAATCGAACCCACGACCTTCGGTGTAGCAGTCAGGTTCACTAACCACTAGACCAACCGGCCTGTCAATTGCGGTTAAATTTCAGCCGTAGACAGGATCTGTAGTAACAATAATAATATGATTATTTTATTACAGATTAGAAACTGCACTCGTTTTGCTTCGGAACCAGCTACCAGAAAAAGTAGTCACTGTGACATAACTGTAACAGACACATGGTATGACGGGCTTTTTATTAGATACTGATATCTTGTATAAAACTGTAGTACATCAGTTTGCACGTATGTAGTACATCACGCGATATAAAGGATATTTAGAATTTAGCAATTTTCGTCGGGAACCCTAACGTTTTTGAAAATATTTTACAGCCTATGTTCATCAGGGATAATGTAGGATTCTGTTTAAGTATTTTTCAAATCGGCCTAGTAGTTTCGGAGCCTATTCGCTTCAAACAAACAAACAATCAAATCTTTTCTCTTTATAATATTAGTATAGCCTCCTACGACATACTTGCTAATAGATCTCTCAATCACTGGCCAATCTCAGGGCAACGAGTGTCTCAGTAGACAATACTTAAATATAATGTTCACAACGAAATGTGTGTGTCTCCTAGCCTTGTAAAGGGGTCTGTGTGCCTCCTAGCCTTATAAAAGACCACTTTAAATATAGTTCCCGTGCAACGTCGGGCGGCGGGCGGCGGCGCTCACGACGTACTCCACTCGTTCGCACTCTCCGCTAACATTTCTCATAAAAACACTCCGCATCAACGAGCACTTGTCATTTAAAATTCAAACCGAGATCAGTGTATTTTATATTTGCGTGCAGTGGCTTTATTAAATAATTTGACATCTTTTGTATAACTTTGTCTACTCGTAGCAATGAGAAGAAGATGTTCTCTAAGGTGTGTCAACGCACCCAATCTGCACTCCTCATATTTCTTTTAATTAATCTATAGGTACGTCGCGTCGCCTAGGGAGAGTATGAGGAAATGAATGACACTCATGCTTGTCAACTGCGTTCATCAGATACTCTCGTATTATCGACTTCCCTTCACCAATCTGGATTCATGTAAAACTCCTTCGTCATTCAAGCTGTTCGCTTCTGGAATGCTCCGCCGGAGGAGATGAAGAAAATTGGCAACAGACAGTCTTTCAAACACAAAATTATTACGTATTATCTTCAAAAATGCAACGAGTGCGAATCACATCTGCAGTAACTACGCTAATTTGTTCATTTCATTTATCTCTATTGTTTATTTTTTTGTCTTCTTTTTTCTTCTCTTTTTGCATTATCTTTTCTTACCTTCTTACAATACCGCCTTCGCTGATTTCTGCTTAAACCATAGGTTGACTGGTAGAGAATACTTTTAGCATTAAGCCGTTTGTACCTCAACTTTCTGGTATAATAAAGTTTAAAATAAATAAATGATATTTCTACCATTTGCTAAAGAGACATGACTGGCAGGTACCGAGTTATTCCTGATTAAATTTATATAAACTGGATGGTGTGGTGACTGGGTGGGGCGGAGGGAGTGGTGACGAGAAGGACAACTTTTAATGAGTTCTCGTACATAATTGGCGTCGCGCGGCTCATGAGTCGGAATCCCGTACAAATTGATCCCGGCGCTCTCTCGTGTCACTCAAACATTTACGGACTCTTAGAAAGCGAGAACTGACAAGATTATTAATGAGAGTGAATCAGCTCGATTCGTATCAACTAACAATATTGGCTTTGATCCATTAATGTCCCACTACTGACCGACCGACTCCTTTAACTCAAGAAGTCTTGATCAAACTCCACCACGCTACTCCACTGCAGACCGTTAGGAGGCAAAGACCAATGCAAGCGTCGCAAATTATGTCATTTGCTGATCTTCAGTACCGCTTAACGCTGCCACCTGACAATATCAGCTGGTACGGTCAGATTTACAAGCCCTCCGAATCACGGAAATGTTGTTGGCAACCAACATTATAGTTTTAATAAGTTTGTGAAAAAAAAGAAATAAATACTACTGTCAACAAAATCATATTTTGACATGTCACTGAAATAAATTGCTTTATTTAAATAATTCAAAAAATCATCTCTTCGTCGTATCTACTCGTGTAAATTTCACCACGAATTATGGAATCTCCCGAATCTACAGTTCGCTCCGCTTCTTTCAAATGCTCAAGACATTTTTCTAATTGTCGACTAAATGAGTAATAAATAACGACATGCCATGACATGCAATCCAAAATACTGAAGCCACTACGTTATTTTTTACAGACGACTAATTCGTTGTCGGCTGTAACATACGAGTAGAGACGAGCAGGCTCTTTTCCCTAACGACCACGTCCTGTGGCCCACTTTTTATAACGGGCGGCATATATAAAAGTCCTCGTAGGTTTATTATATTAAAAGTTTGGTCGCGGCGCGGCGCAGGTGAGCTTTGTTAGCACTTCGCTTACAGGTCCGCTTTATGCAGTATACAGCCATTCATTGTGTATAATGTTTACGGTCGTGTACTCCCCGCTCTGCCCGCTTACTTGGATGTGTTTAAATTTACTGCGGCTCTAGCTTGAGCGGGGACGCCGGGGACCGATGGCTTTCAGTTAAGTGCCTAAGTACGTTTTAACACAATGTTTCAGGGCGTGGAATTGCCGACGTGCGCGTCAGAATAATAAATGAAAATACACAAGCCGTTTGCTAGATTGTGAGAGAATTTCCATTCACACATATTAACGTGAATAAAATATTTTTTATACTAGGCTTTCACGGTTTTAAGAAAAAGCTACCTATAAAATATATTTTTTTACCATTCCCTTATTTTACAAAGTACATACCTACCTACATTTTACTTCTTGTCCTACGTACCTACCATTACAAAATCTTACATTGCCATTGGTCACGGGGCCTCATGGGCCACACGGGACCCCACTGGGCCCCATTGGGCCACATGGGCCCACACAGAGCCGCACAGAGTGGCGGCGAAAACTGCAGGAATCCTAGTGAAGTGTTTGCAGCGGGCGAAATGAAAATTGAACTTTAAATATTTGCCGCTGAGCTGTACACAGCTGCGTACTGGCAACACTGGCTGGTACACATGGTTTAAAGTGTTATTTAGTGATGTCATTGACCGTTTCGAAATGTTTATTTTGTTTTTTTTTTTTATTGGAATTTATTTCTAGTTTATTAAAATTATTGGAAATAAGAAAAAAAAATAATAATTATGTTTTAATTAAAAAGATCTCGTTATCTGAGTAATGTTTGGTGAATTGATTGTTGATACATTAATGTGATTCCATTTTCATAAGACTTTTGTAATTATTACTGTAGCTAATTTATGTTGCTAAAATAAAGCCAATGAGTATAAATATCAATTTTATTCAACCGAACTGTAATTTGATAGCGTAGATCCCAAAATACATAAACGGAATAATCTATCCGCGGTCTCCGAGACCGCACGCTGGAAGGACAAAACTAGGTGTCAGGTGGTTAAGGGTTAATCAACATTTGTACTACTCGGGCGGCTCATAGTATTTATGTAAAGGATTCTGAAAGCAATGAATTTAATATTTGTATCACTTACATAAATAAAAATTTAACAAATTGGTTAACATTATTTTCTTTCATTTTATTTTATATAGTCAGTAGCTCTTTTCGTTTATTCGCAATCATATCAAAGCTTACAAAGTGGCCATTCCTTTTCACAGTCATAACAAAGTAAAAAAGTCCATATCCATACCATATGTATGTATGTGTTTGTACATACGTTAGAAATTAGGTATAATCGCTTCATCCCCTTACATTTTGAAACCTTTTGGGATCATTAATTATATTTATTATAATGTATTTCAATTAGTTCACAAACAAAACAAGATATAAGATAACAAACAGACTGTACCCATATGTACATGTTGCATATAATATTTACGTAATAAAACGAATTTCATTTTGTCCAAGTTATTTTTACATCTACTAAAACATGCGAAATAATGTAATTCCCGGAGCTGCCGGAGTTGTTTTCGCCGACGAAAGAGATTGGCAACATTTGGTTCGTTCACTAAAACTTTTCATAATGAACGACGTGGCCGAGCGGCATGCAAATATGCACGTCATTTAACGTTCATTCGCCAAGCTCGCCCCTTTCATTCATATCATTCGTTTGCATCGACAAACACGAAAATTTACATTTAGAAGTATCTTCTATACATTTACAAAATTCAATGGCCATTTTTTTCTATATATAAATTGTTTTTTTTTCAATTTCGATAAGCGGCACTCAAAATAATAAAGATGAGAATCAAAAATGTATTTTTTTAGTCACGAAACCGGATTTGGTGAACTGCGATTTGTAACTTTGCTTTTGCCTACGAATGAAATTTCAATGAAGCCGATGATAAGACAGATATTGATTACAGAGATACGCTAGATTATATTGATAGATCGCTCGCAGTATATTCCACTTTGTCACCAGCTACGGTATAAAGTGTTGTACACTAGGACACACTCCCTGGTCGTGAGGCTCGTGCTGGCGGCGCGGTGGTTTTCTTAAACATTCTGTGTTAAAGATAATACTTCGATAACAATGTTTTATTATTCTAAAATAATAATATTATCTCGAAATTTATAAAATAAATTTTTGTCTGACATAATGTTGATTTATACCTGAAGGGTTATTATAATCGATGTTAGAGAAACAGCGTCACAATGAATGTTACTAGACTCCCAATACTGTACAATGTGAAGTGTGTTGTTCTGTAGAAAACTTTTTAATATGCGGCCACTTCACATTCATGTATCAAAACTTTTTAATATATAGAGTCACTGCACACTATCGGCACCAATTTAGTTGACGATTTCAGAGAAATACTCAAATTTGTGCGCTTTACCATACACATACACTGCTTAGCATCAGGCGGGGTTGTGGTCAAGGACTAATTTATTGAACATAAAAAAAGTAAAGATGAATTAAAACTGCACCTGCAAGTTCTGCTAAGATGACAGTTGTTATGCAGGCTGATGACATTAATGACAATAGTTCTTAGTAGGTTATAGTGAACGGGTGACATTGTAGCGGTTTGCACGTTTATGTATCAAAAACCGCGATTTCTATTCACCACATATTTTAATTCCATTATAGATCTTGACTGGGTTCCACAGTGAACTGGAGTTTATCGAACACTACGTATTACATTGCAGGTGGCTTCATATTTTCCGGGTTTCTCATCATTTATCGTCCTTAACAAGTTATACACTAAAACTTTTGGAATAGCTCTACCTATTTGTGAAAATGCGTTCAGTAGATTTTGAGTTAATCACGAACAGGTAGACAACCGCAGCGAGAGTACTTTATTTTATAATATGTAGTGAAGAACATTAAAATTTCGTGCCCCGTAACGAACCTGGGATCTAATAAGCAGGAAACAGTCGGCGGCGTGTCGTGAATGTCCTAAATAGAGGCCGCGCCCTGGAGCCGTGCGGCGCGTGCCTCGAGCGCGGTCCCGCCGACCATCCTGCTGCACACTCACCTCATTTCACTCACTCTGTCCATGCCTCTTATGTCTCTGTTCAGTTACAGTACAAAATGAGCCTTTCGTTGGCTTCAACCTATTAATGCCTCATACTGGGCACGGGCGGATGCTCGTTAGTGCCATGATGATATACCTTTATTGCCACTTAAGAAGACGCAGGCGAAGGCTCGAAGGCTAAGCGGTGATAGCCTAGTTGCTTAGTATTCGGCCTCGTACTCGGATACGAATCCCAGGGCGCGCACTTCTGACTTTTCCGAGTTATGTGCGTTTTTAGTATTTAAATGTCACTCGCTATAACGGTGAAGGAAAACATCGTGAGGAAACCGGCATGCCGGGAGTTTGCAAAACTCAAAGGTGTGAATTCTGACAATCCGCACTTGGCCAGGGTGGTGGACTATGGCCTTAACCTTCTCATTCAGAGAAGAGACCCGTGCTGTGCTGATCAATAGTGGGCAATGATGAGTTGACATGACGACGTGATGACATGATGATGAGGCAAAGGCTCAGGACCGGTGAGAGTGGCGACCAACAAGTCAAATCAATCAATCATATACATTAATCAATACCATTTAAAGGGGAGAGAGTGATACTTCGCTCCAAGGATAGTGGCCTACAAATGTGTCGCTATTATAATATAATACATATTATGTCGCCTGAAGTTTTTCGACACAGCTTAACGACTGCTGCTTCATGATAACAACCAGGCCCTAATGAAATTCTACCATTATAGTAACCAGCAGATATAGTACGTAATATGAGAAAACATCCATATTGAATTATTTTATTTTAACAGACCGAACCATCATGGGTCGGCTGAAAATCAGTGACATGGTATTAACCATGATTATTCATTGAGTCCGGTCCATTTCAGGACTTAAGCTGCAGCACGAGTCACAAATGTAGTACCCTTTATAAATATGCGATCCCACCTGACTACGATCTCACCTGATGATAAGTGGCGATGAAGTCTTTGATGGTAAAGCCCACTACCATAGGAGAAGCCTATTCATTCTTGACTTGAAGATATTTAAATTTTAATCGAACGGGAACACCGACACGGGGAATTTATTCCAGTCCATCGCGGTACGAGTGATAAAAGACGAGGCGAATAGCGTCGTTCGGACTGGCGGGATGTTTACGACGAAGGGATGGTTCGATGATGGAACAGGGATGGGGAAATTAAATCATGCAGTTCCTGTGGACACTTTCCAAAGTATCCTATAAAAGACCGAGAGGCTTATTTGGTATGTAAGAACCTACTGATTTTGATTCAGTATAATGAAATGCGGAGAAGTTCAGGATAGTGATGTACTAAACAAAAACAGCGCCAGATGTAGTTAGAATCGAACAAAGTGCATTGTCTCGTCCAGGAAGCGGTGCCGCCGCCCTCAGGCCGTGCATCATCCTTAAAGTTCTGTGCAGCAGGTGTGTGCCGCGTGCCGTGCGCCGCGCGCCGCGTGCCGCGCGCCGCGCGCTCTGTGTCGCGTGCGGTCGCCACACTAAAGTTCTGCATAGTGATACCTTCTTCCGATCCGGCTTGTTACCCGTTGTGCGAATATTCCTGGGAACGGTGCTATCAAACAAGTATGTACATGATTATTGTCGTTAATATTTTTTATATATTGATAATTAATTTTTATTCGATTAAGATTATTATTTCTAGCGTGCATTATTAACAATTAATTTACTCATTAATGGCCCATTCTCGTGCACGGGTCTCTCGATAACTATGATAACGATAACTAACATTATGAGAGAGAGGAGAAAGCTACTCCGATGCAAATTGGGGATGAATTATACTCCAAGTGCCTAGATAATGACGACCGCGGTGTATAAAACTTGAAAGACAAAAATTAATAACCACTGAAAGTTTCAAAAGAATTATTATAGAAAGAATATCAAGTTCGTTGTAAAAACATTATAATATTTGAATAAGTTGCTCGAGTCGCGAGAACTTCTTACGTAATGAGATACTGAAATCTCTTTCATTAGGAGCAAGATGGCATCGCTCGCCAGCCACTTGCTTTGAAGAGTCGGCACTGAATTTAATATTAAGAAAACTCAAAGCGAATTCCTTTCGATAAGCCTAGGGCACGGCGAGTCGCCAACCAACTAATAATATAATTTTATTATCCCAGATAAATCTTACGAGATCTGATAAATATTCTAATAGCAGACCTCACCGGCTCGATCTCCTGCGCCGCACGAGGAGGCTGTATCAATTCAACTCTTATCAGTTTCTGAAGTCCTCTCAAGTGACCTTCCACGCCTCACTCCTACAGTTCTGAGATTGTAAGTGAACCGTGAAGTCGTAGATTACTCTTATTAGTAGGTTGGTACTGTAAGGAAGTTCTTATTATTCTATTTAAAATGTCTTTTTAGAGAGGTAATTAGTTACACTTATAAACATTTATAACTCAGAGGTTAAAGATTCTTTGAAAGGCACAGACGCTCTCCGTTGTTGTCGTCTTATGAAGGAGATGGAGGCCGCTGGTTACACTCTTTACTCATTACTAAGCTTGCAGTTGGAAGCCTTCGGTTGACATAAAACATAAGTCCGAGACTTAGGGTTGCTTTTCCAATAATCAGCTTTGGATCAGCGTGGCAAAGTATACCCAGCGTTTTCATTAACCCGCATAAAATTATCTTCAGCACGAGAATATTCATGAATTGAAGCCAACAGTTATTTTTTAAATTGAAGAAATAAAAAAGGTAGTTAATTGAAAAAAATTAGGCTCCGTTCACTAACCTTTAAACACACACTTTGAACACTAACGTTTAAACGGCGTTCAGCGCGAGACCCGAGCCCGACTAGAGCAGGGCGGCTGGAGGCGGCTAGAGGCGGCTGGAGGCGGCTAGAGGCGGCTAGAGGCGGCTAGGACGGTACACCGAGGGAACGCGCTGTATTTGCTCTGCCAACAGAATCGTAGCTATTTCAAAGATCTTTTATAGCGGACTAGTTGTTGAACTACTTAGTTATGAATTTTGTATGAAATTTGTCGAGCACTTGACTTCAACTTCATGTATTATTTATGTAAAGAAAAATAAACAAATGGCGCTTTTACAGTGCAGAGTGGGGGAGGGCTTACGCAGAGACATTTCTAATGAGTTTTGAGGAATTTTAAGTTGTTTTATAGTGAAAAGACTTACAGATAAGAGAGAGACGGAGAGATATTAAAACGTGGAATATCGTTTAAATGAAATTACATAAAATAATGGTTTTGTCGTCATGTTAGCCGACGTACATTACTAACGCATGAGCTCCATTTATAATATGATCAAAGTATCTGATTATAATGCTGAATTCATTATATTGAACGAGGTCTTACAGTGAGTTCTTTCTATTTTTAATTTACATATGTAGGAGTAACGCAATATTGGTAGCATTATTAAGCTAGGTAATAAGTAAGTATAACATCTCCTGTGACAAATCCAGTATTACGAGTATATATTTGTATTTATCAAATGTCTATCTTTATGTCTGTTCATTTGTCTCTTCCAAGCCAAAACCAATGAAACGATTTTGATGAAATGTCGTAAACACATAGTTTGAGAATATAAATGTATATGGTTTAGTTGTTGCTAAAGGTGAAACTATTAAACATTATATTCAGGCACTTGATGTCTGTTTCAGAGTTTTTTCGTCCTGGTGGTGAGACAAAAAATGAAAACTATGTAACTTGCAGGACGCTCCGGACAGACGCTACTTCTTTGTAATAACGTCCATTTGTCGACATGATGTATCAAGTTGGCTCTTGAAGTCGAGCTGCATTATAATGTATTCAAACTGTGCTGAAACAACACTAAGATCGCTAAGCAAATCTCGGCCACATATTCTGTTCGCTGCATTCAGCGCAAACAGTACAAATAGCGTTGAACTAAATAATATTAACTCGTGGCTCAGATTTATAGCTCGCGGCAGTCGCTAACTTCGTGCAGCAGACTATTAAAGCGAGGACAAGGCGTCGACCTCTGCTAGCTGCGACTGTTCCCAAACTACAGTAACGTTATAATTTAAAAAGGCACCGAGTCGATGTCGTATTACCATAACTCATCTAAGTCAGTGGGAGCGCTTAAATGTGATAGAAAAAGATTTCTGTATTTCTACTTCCAACCGCATTCGGTTTTCACCGTTTAACTTCTCAGCCGCTCTCCCAAGGGCGTTAGCGGCGCGGGCGGCGCGGCGGTCTGCTGTCGGCGGTCGGGCTAGTTTTATATTGAATTTCTTAAATCCTCTAAAGGTACATGTGAATAACTCGCGTAGGAAATGTTGTTTGTGATCACATTTTCTCAATAATAAGCTCGATATTAATCTTTAAATGAATTCTGATTGCCTCTCTTATTGCTTGCATCCATACCATTCTTCCTCCCCCAAGAATATATTAGCAATGAATTGACGCTCTATCATGTGGCTTGTCGCTCGTTTGTTGTCTAACATTATAAAAATCTATTATTCAGTAAGAATAAAACCGTTATTACTGCTGTTGTCTCGTAGCTATAGCTACAGAGGTCGATGTATTGTACCAGGCAAGCATAGTGTGGAGCTGCGGTGGGTACCCCGGCCGGCGAGCAGGCGGCCCGGGGCTGGTCGGACACGGCTAACGCATTACCGGCCCACGTCATCGTGTCGGACCCGCCACGTCACTCTCACAATCCTTCTCCCATTTATAAAGGTATCCGCTGTGGACGCACCATCACTGTCATCTGTAATGGCTACTATTTACAACAAAACTTTTTTAAAAATACTCAGCTCCGTCGTCTTTTTGAGATTCAGATTTTATTTTTATCTCCACCGTTTGTACTCCAAGTCTGAAATGTAAACCCTATTTTTAGTCATAGAAACTGTTCCATTTCTTTCTTCTGTAGGATATACCCCTACAGTAAAAGGAATCCTTGTGCAAAATCTCATGCTTCTAGGTCTATAATGGTTTCGGTTGTGCGACTTGTTTCGTTGCTTATCTGTCAATTAGTTACGAATAATGATGAATGTATTAACTAGATTTTTACTATTCAAGTCGAACATTATCTTCATATGATAACAACTCAGAACTAAGACAAGATCTTCAGTTCTTTATGGAGGAGAAACTTAGGCAGTTGAATGGAGCTTTGTATTTTAGGTAAATTATGTGAGGGAATGGCTTTATACTAGATTAGAACCACAAACTACAAACTGCGGAGGCGATAAGTGACGCGAATAAGACATTGTAACACCCACGTTTTGGAAGTTCCACTTTCATTTCGATTTTGGAGTTTTCGAATTCGTTGACTTTATAACTCTAATGGAGACGCATGTAGCCGTGCTTCACCTGGGAGCCATGCAGATTGAATCATCTGTACTGAATACATTAATTTATAAATGTATCATTTACTTTTACTATTAATATTATTATTCTTTATTGATAGCAACAAAAACTAATTTGGTACAATAGGCGGACTTAAAAAGCACTTTCTCTTTGTGTCCTGTTCTCGCTAGGTGATTACAAGAAATCGTCTTTACTAAAATATGTAGATTTTGTAGAAACTCTCGTCTCACAGATATATGCAAGACTAATCCTAGTTGTGATTAACACATTTGAGACGAGTTAACATACGAGTACGTATAGTTCGGCGTAATGTACGATGCCGTACAGAGCAGTGAGCCGATGCACACAGATACAGACGACAATTAGCATACAGGCCGCAGGTCCCCGTCTTGAGACAGTTCCTGTCTGAGGTCGACCTCGGACCGCCTCCGGACCTCTCTCCGTTACACATAATTAGCTCTATATTAATTACTTACGTGTACCCAAATATACATTTCCCTGACCTTATACATGTGTATTTCGTATCATTAATTATTTCCAGAACTTCCAAGGCTATAAACTAATAAAAATACATTAAAAATAAAAATAGATTAAATAAAAAATACATTAAATAATAAAATACATAAATAAAAAAATCATTAAATAAAAAAATATATTAAATAAAAAATTAATACAAACAGGACCATACCAGCAAAATGTATTATTCATTTTTACCGGTATGCATCTACATTTAAAACAAGTACATAAATACATATATCCTTGCCGGTCATACACCGATCAGCCAGCTTACTTACCGACCAACATTTACATTCATAATAGAATAAATATTGTCTACAATAAATATAATTTATTCTTTACATTCTACATATCTTTTCAAATAAAACAGTACTCGGCGGACTAGAAGCTTGGGGCAGTTTTTCATCATGGAATTAAAGTTCAAAGAAATTTGATTAAAAGTTTCACAACATTTGTTTGTTAAAAAGAGGATCTGAACTCCAGTTATTTAGGAATGTTTAAGAGAAATTAAACTTATTTTTAAATATTTATTTAGGATAGAATTCAAATATTTTCCAACATAAATATTGATTTGTTTATTTACTAACACTAACGAAGTGAACACCAACAGAACAAACTAACAAACAAAACAAAACAGCAGAGTTGCAATTACATTTGACGAGTGCCACCTCAATTAGGTATGTATATATGTATGTAGGTATATATATGTATGTAGGTGCAAGCTGCGTCCTGTAACACTAAACTGTAAACACATCATTCATTGTTCACGTCATTTTTACATATATACATTACACAATTATACAATTAAGTTGAACTATACATTATACATTCAATTTGAAAATATAAATGCTTGTTAATTATATAATTATAATGTTAATAATAAAATAATTACTTGTGAATTATATAATTAATTAAATTTTACATGAAAGCAAAAATAAAGTAAAAATTAACATACATATCAGATTACTATGAAATAAGACGAAATAATGAAGTACATTAAATTAATAACAAATAAATCTGAATTTGATTTTAAAATTTGATTCATAAACGACTAAAATGTACATTTGACAGATAGACATTACAGTTAAAATTGAATACATAAGGCGGTTCTCAATAAAGTAACCTGTAGGTGCCGTTATTTTTTCACCCGCATCGGACCAACTATTTGATAGATGTTCAGTTCCGGCACTTTACACGACGGCGCGTCTCGTGCGGGTCTCTTTGTGTAATCACTCGCTAATTACCTCACCTGCTTACTTATGCTGTTTAAATGAGGGAAAAATGTAAGTCTGAGCACAAACGACATTTACTCTGTAATTTTAATGCAGGATCTGAATTGTCAAGGATTAAGCCGTTTAAATATACATGTCGTATGCAGGTGATTGTCCACAAATCTACAGGTCCACCCATGAAATTCTAATTCGTTATCTATAAAGTAGGATCGTTATCTATAAACATAGAAAAGTGTTAAAATAAAATGTTCAGATTAAAACTTGGTATAAGTCACAACGAACAGTCTTGTCTTCTCCTGGTATTGTAACTGTTTGTTAAACGGGCGTGTGTTGTTCAATAACTAATCGAGTTAGAGTTATTAGGCAACGAGTATCTAAACCTTAATTTTACCGTAAAAAAATGCTAAAGAAAAAATATTTCCCAATTACAGCTACATAAATATGTAATATAATATGTTTAAATTGCTGATATATGTAACTTGGATGGATAGCAGATAAGTTTCCCTATCCACTGTCCCTCTGCCAGAATATATCCCTAATGTTATAAATAATAAAGTACAGCAGTGATGTTTTATCGGTGATAAATAAAGACCGACCCTTCCACTGCTCCGAATGAATATTAAGGCGGTTGTAACCGGATCCAGCCAGTTTCAGCCGGATCGTTGGCAGTGCGGACCAAATATACTATGATTATGGAAATTACTGGACAATTCTGGGCTCTTATAGTTATTTTATACTATAATATGAGCCGTTCTTATATATAAATATATACCTCGTGATCGAGTTCTATAAAAATTTTCTTTATGAATATATATACATATATGTACATCAACATTAGTAATGGAATCATTTTTGAAAAAAATCACATCCATTCATATTGGACAATATAAAAAAGGAGATGGTGTTATTTTAAGGTAAATATAAGAGTACTCTGTACTCTGTGCCACCCTTGGCTGTCCTCTGTACTCTGTGCCACTGTTGGCTGTCCTGCCCGTAACGTGTTTGTCAGCTAAATAGCTTATGGTTCCAAATGGAACCCCCTTTTTATTACTTTTGAATAAGGTCAGTGGTATAATATTTAAACTAATAGTATAGGGATGGTATTAGGGTCGTATTTGTCCGGCTGCTGCCACGTCACCGACCCTCATAAACTTCAGATTATTATCGACAAACATTGGTTGTACGTGTTCAGAATCAATAGTTTGCGGACACAATATCTTCGTATTTAGCGCCGCAACGATTATTATGTAACTTTGAAATTCTGTAATATCATTGAACGGTTATAAACGATGTAATACTCTGCTTCCTCAGTGATGAGGAAACACCTCCATTCTGGGCCTAGCGAGAGCTGAACGCTCTAGATAATATTGAAGAATAACGAATAAGAATGGTATTATACAGTTTGGAATAACCGTACACTACTTTTTACAAGCGTTTATTTGACTTGCAGTGTATGTTTGTATATCAGTATGTTAGTATATTTTTTTGTTACGGGTCAAATCTTGCAGGCTTAATTAGACCCACTTCCTCTTACACTACGGAACAGAAATTTTGCATAAAGTGTCTAATCTGATGACAAGGCATATTTATAATAAGCATGACCTGATACTACGTTCAGGTTGAGCTCCAGACAAGGGAATTCCTAAACGGTGAATAATACAGTTATGAAATTTACAATTTACAGTGTTTCTTTGTATTATAGATCCATAATTAAAGCTTGTATTTTTAATAGACCTAGTGTTCAACCCGACACGCCAGCGCAGCTGCAGGCAGAAGCCAGTACAATATAAAAATCCAGTGAATCCCCGTCCGTC
>DWJZ01003146.1:0-17689 GCA_018249125.1 Asbolis capucinus
CACCGGAGAGAAGTCGATGGTTGAAGCATCCTTGTCGAGGGCTTCAAGATCCATTCTGGCGAAATTACGTATCATGCATGCATATTCTGTTGCAAATTTGCAGGTCATCCAAAAACCGTTGGCTTCTTTACACATGCTGGCATGGGTGGAACTATAGAGGCTCTGCATTTCGCAGTACCAATGGTGGCTATGCCTATATCTGGAGATCAGCCTGCAAATGCAGCATCTATAGAAGAATCTGGACTTGGAGTCCAAATCGCATTAAATGCCCTGACCAAAGAAAATTTAGTAGCTGCATTTAAAACGATTTTGGAACCCAAGTAAGTACTTAGCAATGGCTACTTAGTAATTATGATTGTAAAATATGGTATTTTAAAATCTTTGATTGTAAATCGTAGAACGTAAAACGGAGCGTCTTAACAAGACACATCATTCGATGTAATTTTTGCACTATGCACATGCACACACTATGCACATGGAGTTCTAATTAAAAACCTTAATTTTAGATCACTTTCTGAGAGTTTTACGGATCAGTATTTGGTGTCTCTATATTCACGCGATAAGAATGATAAATTGATGTGAATAGTCACTTATAATCAATGCAGTGTTTAATATAATTACGTGAGCCAAAAAAATATTGTATTGTATATAATCGCTTTCTTCGTTCTTCTACTACTCTCACCTTAAGTTTTCCTGTCTGTTCTTCGTCTTATTTCTGTAAATCCTTCTTGGCAAGGGCCGTCTCTCTTTGGAATTCTTTGCCATTGTCTATCCGACGCGCTCAATCTCTATACACCTTCAAATCATTAACGAAATCCTACTTTCTCTCTCTCTCTCTCTCTGCATAATTTCTAGACTATTTCCCTTTGACCAGCCTTTATTACTTTCTCTAGGTTATATTATAGTATCTATATATTATATCAAACACTCGTACACCCCTGCTCGTTTTTTTCAACCCATACAGTCCTTTTCCCAAAGGTTGTCTGGAAGAAATCGCATCTTAGCGATAAGGCCGCCTTTTGTACCTGATATTTTGTAAACATGTTATTAATGGTTATGTCTATTGGTGTCCAATAAAGAGTTTTTGTAGTTGTCTGTACAAGCATGACGTGAAAATCTGTATTACTTTTATTCAGATTCAGTCGTATTTAAATTGGTACCAACTTGGAAGATACGAATACATTTTCGTAATGGTTGTAATTATTATGATAAGATACCCATATATCGGAAAAAGCTTGTTAAACATGACGTGAAGATCATTATAAATTTTATCTAGTTACAACCGGATTCAATTGGTACCTAGACTTCAAATATTTGTCCCCTATAAATTGGATGAATTAGGATACTTTTATCCCAATTTTATCGCAATTTTCCGACAATAAAAAAAAATAAAAATAATAATACCTACGTAGTTTTTTAATTTTTTTTTTAAATATTCTATACATGAAAAACTACTGCTAAATAAATACTTATAGCACTAAACTATATAACACACAAATTACAAGTACAGACAAATAACACAAAATTACTAGACAACATTAAACTCGAAGTTAGCACTACTGTCATACCGGTTTACTGTCGACGCGTCGGCTACACGCGGTTGTGTCACTGACCGACCACATTTATTATAATACCGTTATTTACAAAATTAATTGCTACATTTGCTGCCTGTGAATTTTTAGGAACTGTAGGAACCTCTAGCATTTTGGTCGTCATGCTATTTATACGCCCCTGACGACATTTCACGTTTAGTTAAGCTGCCTGAATTTTTCTTATTTTGTGCTCATTTTCTAAAATTTACTTACACTCACAAACCTCACACATAAGCTGGAAGTAAGGGAACGTATACTGGATTTTATGATGTTATTATTACTGGCATTTTGACCGTTTCATTTCAGGTTCAGAGACAATGTGAAGACGATATCTGAGGCCTGGCACGACCGGCCGATGTCGGCTATGGACACAGCTGTATACTGGACCGAGTTTGTCGCCAAACATCCACACATCAGATATAGGACTGCAGCCGCGGATGTCCCCTTGTATCAGTACTTGAACCTCGATATTATACTCGTTATCAGTGCTATATTAATATTAGTAATATCCTTTAATGTCGCCATGTTTAAGTTATGTTGTGGTACAAAAAACGTAAAACAGACTCAGACCAAGAATAAAAAAGCTAAGCAAAAGTATAATTGTGTTTTATTTTATTATATTTGGGATGTACACGTGGTGTACGTGGTAAACGTGATGCACGTGGTACGCGTGGTGCATCCTGCATATTATTCGACTCCAATTGTCCTGTATCGGTTTTTTATTTTTTATTTTAAAGCATAATTCTATTAAAAAAAAGAATCATCATCATGCGATTTACGCAACATGATAAGTAAATATTTATCAATTATATAACATTACGTTTCAAGTTATTATCATAGTACGAAGCTGCTTAGTTACATAATGATATAAGTGTCTATATATAAAACGCAGTAAAATAGTCCAGTCATCGCAATCTTTATATATATATAAGAAAGTTGTGTTGGTTATAGAATCTCTTACTAATCTCGAACAATTTGTACCCAAAAATGAAAGTGACGGCCAGAATAAAAAAAATTGTGGATTCTTAGTGGAAACAATGTCCTGAACATTTTTTACTATTACAAGGAACGTCTACGATTAACCCCCCGGTTGCTATTTGAGTTAGAAAATACAAAAAGTAATTTTTTTCCTAGAATTTATGGAGCAACTCATTACGCTTAAAAGTTGACAATGACTTTCCGAGGCTAACGGAAGAAAAGTTGGTGCTATTTGTTGTTGGTATATACCAGATAAAGCAAGCGAGCAGCTACTACGGCGAACATTTAAGCCCAAATGGAGAGTTTATTATAGAAATCGGAAGCGGACTTCTCGCTGAGCATGCTACAGAGTTGGGTGAAAAATTTGTTATAATGAGAGGAAGAATTCAGTTTAGTCATGTGAGAGCCTGGACATGCGTGTACATTGGCTGGAATACAACATTAAGTGGTCGGGAAGCCATAGCAGATTATTATTGTATTTGTAATGCAGGCAAGTGACTGGTCGGTTGCTGCTCTCACACAATGTGTTTGGTCTTATATTGAGCTTCGCAAGACACGAGCCTCATATAAGACCACCCGCAACAGGACCAGAAAATGTTATTACACGGTCTATTGAAATGTAAAACCATGAATATATAAATATAAAAAGATTTCCCCAATCCAAATAAATCGGTAAAAACAAAATACAACAAAAGTTGTTTTTTTCCTACTTACTATTATCATACGTAACGCTCGAATGTATTATTCTACCTCGGTTCTTGCAGCGGGGTAATTGTAGACGTTCGGTCATTTAAAATAATCTGTCGACGTTATTTCCCGTAGCATTTCAGTATGGAGTTTATATTAACGGCACTTAACTTTGAACTCAAATAGCAGCTAACGTGTTAATCGCAGACGTTCTACGTAATATCTTCAGGACATTGTTTTCAATAAGAATCCACTATTTTTCTATTCTGGCCGGCACTTTCATTTTTGGGTACGAAATTAATGATATCCTGTATAATCAATAAGAAGGAAACGACCCGACCTAATTATGAAATAGTTGTACAAATTTTGCACAATGAATCAGCATTAAAGGGTTGCGTAGTTGCGTACGATACTTTGATAGAAGCTGTGAACATAGCATCTGGTGGACCTTACTTCCTTTGTGCTCTGGGAGGGACTAGGACATCTTTCTAGCTCACACGTAAAATTGTTAATAAAGTAGCGCGACGTTCACTGTTCTACACGCGACTAAGGGCGTGCCGACATATCAGGAGCTGTGGCCTTGCTGCGCCATATTCTGAGGGCGACCCCTATTCGCCGTGCGCTTTGATTGCGGTAAAATCGAATTAAAACTAAATGATTGTCTTATGTCTGTAAAACACGTTGTTGTATGAAGCTTCACGTCAAATAAATGTTTCCTATTCCTATCTTTTGACATCAGTGGACACATGAAGAAACCCCAAAAAAGATCAAGTTCTCAGAATGGTTATTTTTACAAACTTGCACATTTTGAAATAGACTTCCTTAAAGTATTCCCGATTCACTATAACAAGTGTTTCTTCAAAATACGTGTAAGTCATTTTTTTTTGTAGGGCCGACGACCGGTGAGTTGCATCGGGGATTCCACTAGTTCTTAGGCGTTCTTCCCCTGGTTCTTAGGCAACAGGGCCACTTACCATCAGGTGGCCCGACAGCCCTTTTGTCAATCTGTCTTAACTTATACTATGAATGCAAAAATAACTCTGTCTGTAAATGTCTGCTCACGTCTAAGCTACTGAACTGATTTCGAAACATCGTACAAAAAAGCCTAGAACTTGAGATATAACATGCTTTTTTATATGTCAGATTAACAGGGCTTTTTTATATTCTAATCCAGGACTCTGAATAAGTGGTCATAATTTGAATGGAAGTTCTACATTTTCGAATATATATACAAATAGTTATTGTAGTGTTTTATGATACAGGCCTAAAATAATCTAATCCTCACATAATGACGCTGTCAATGTATGTCAGTCTGTATCACTGTCACGAGAAGAAAACCCAAAAAATTCTCGGGAGAAAAATGGACACACGTTACAGATCCCGTACATACTGATGTCTACCATGACGAGATTGAAAATGCTTTCATACCCATAACATCCATCCGTATTTCAAGGTACCGAGTTTAATCTTTATACACGAATAGGAACAACTTACCAGCGTCTGTTTCCACTCGTGATTATGTAGGTGTCTTCAAGATTAAAGTGAACAGGTTTCTTCTAAGTTAATGCGCTTTACCATCTGAGACTACATCGCCACTTACCATCAGGTGGGACTGTAGTCACGTATTAACTTATATGTAAAAATGACATAACCTAAAGGACTCCGTTTTTAAAATTACATTGTTGTTACAGATTGCCTAAGTTGCAATAATGGCTTGTTGCTGTAAGGCTGGTGGTCGATGTAAGTTAAATTAGTCTTATAACTACCTAGTAGCAGATAGTTTAAATAAATAGGCACTTGCAGGGCCTGATTAATTTGCACTACCCAGAACTTTTGGCCTCAATTAAAAACCAGTATTGAGAACAAGTCTCCTCATAAACAGGTACGCCAAAAGCATAGTCCATCGTGCTCTTTCAATGCGGATTGAAAGGGTTAGTGGCCACTGCCCAACCTGAATGTCCGTAGATTTGATGCCGCCTGAAAGCAGACAAGGTTTAACGACTGTCATCAGTTAATAAAAAACATTAACGACAATTTTGTGCTTAAAAGTACGATAACGCTCGTGAAATTTTTACCACGAGCGATTATAACTGCTCGACCGTCTGCTGTTGCTAAACTTTGCTGATCACTACGGATCGACAAAAGCCGCGGAGATGTGAGCTCTTATCTCAATGGCAGATACTACAAGGAAACGCCTGATGAAAATGTATTCATTGGTTTAAAATAGACAACTAGTTATTACATTCGCGGCGCTTAAAGTTTAGGTACAGAGATACGAAAATATGTTTACGACTGTCTTATATGTATATTCCTTTACTTCTGAAAGCCTGATAGTTTCTTCGTTCTTGCAGCAAACAAGTCGTCTGTGAGCTGTTTAGGGCGCTGTGATCTGCCAAAGCACAAATGCTTGGACAAAAGAGAAGTGAAGCCTGGCCCGGTGCCGAAACACATGGGATGGCATTATACAGCTAAGGACGCTCCTGAGCACCAAGTAGGTCACTGTATAGACAATTCGGAAGAATTCTTTCTCCCAATATTTTAGTTAGTTACAAACCCGTCTATTCTTTTGTCATCCATCTTGTGCCTGGGGTTAATTAAGACATGGACGAAATATATAGGACCAGCAAACAAATCGTACATCGGAATTTCGTACCACGTGGCTCGCTAGATGTCTCTCGGCGTACTAAATAGGTAGGTTGATTGTCATGAAATCGTATACCTATTAATTTTCGCACAGAATACGCCCTATTCGTCGATTGTATAAATACGGCAGGGCTAGAAACTAGATGGCGTTGTTCGTCCATTTATGCTTTTACGTCCCTTTGGAAGCTGAATTACCTATTTTTTTTTATATGTATTTAGCAGCGCCATCTAATTTAATTTGCATGAAATCAACAAACATCTTTGTTAAGGCTGCTCTTGCCAAAAAGGCTTAAAAGCGTGGAGTTCCCCTCACATCTCAAAGTGAGGTCGCATCCGATAAAGTGATCCTCACGTGGTGTTTAGTGTATAGGCATCTAGGTAGGTCTAGGTATAGTAACTTTCGGACTCTTACAGAGAAACTATTTAACTAGCACAGAAAAATTTATCAGTAACCCATACTAATGATAAAAATAAAAGTTTTGTATTTTTGTATGTTTGTAATGAATAAATTCAAAAAGTACTGATCCGATTTCAAAAATTCTTCCACCATTAGAATGCTACATTATCACTGAGTGACATATAACTATCTAGAAAAAATTGTATAATATATAAAGATAATAAAATGATGAACCGGCGGGTGCTAGGGCACTCGGGTGGCGGGCGCGTGGTAAGCGGAGTGTGGGGCATATTAAAATGTATTAAATTAACCGTGTCATACATTCGCAAGTAATTCACATATCGCAGCATTTTGACCACCACCGACCACTCCGACCACACGTAGGAAGCCGCGGGAAAAAGCTAGTTTCAAATAAACCTCGAAATTGTTGCGTTATCATTTTACTTCTTCTCTTTTAACCAAATAAGTATGAAATACAAGTTAATCGTTTTGACTGCAAAATAGTAGGTTATGGCAATAGATATTATGACCGCCTATCAATAACCTCGTTTGCTTAAAGGCACGCACAAACACTCATTAGGAATAAGAATACAATTAACCGATAGTCTGTATCAACATTTAAAGGCAGCTAATTACATATTTTGTGCCATATAGGTCCTACCACCAACGGAAAATAAATTCTATTGTGGTCTTTGGACGAATGATGCTCAAGATGGTTTGATTATATTTTTGCATGCCATGGTTGTATAAATTAACATACGTACGAAACTTGAATATAAAGCCAATGATAAACGGGTTTCCTCATTGAACTGATGGAGATATAGCATATTCCACCACGCTACTCCAATGCGGACTTGCGGATGTCGGAAGGTTTAAGGCTAAGTATATCTAATAATAATATACAATCAGATGCACACTTTACGCTACGTCCACTTCGTTATTTTATGGTTATACGGAACCAATATATTATAGTATTGGATAATACCTACGTAGATACAGCCTAGCGGTTTAGTTAGATTTATTTTATAATGATTCTTAGGCAGATTAAACGGGGTAGCCTAGCAGTTTGAGCTTGTTTATCGAACAGGGGAGTCCTAAATATGAATCTAGGTCTCTTATTTTGTAAAGATATGCGTTATAATTAACTTGTTTCGGTAAAGGAAAAACAAGGAACTAAATCTGCACTTTTGAGTTCCTTATAAAGTTGTCAAAGATTCGTAAAGTCTACCAATTCGGATTTGACAGGCAAAGTGAAACATGGCCTATTCCCGAGTGCGTGAGTGATTTATACTGTTTGTCGTTAATACGTTTAATTGTTAATTTTGCAGTTGCGTTGTGGATGGCGACCTGGTCACATCTCATGTGAAGTCCTCAGAAAAATTGAGCGACATAACTGTATGAAAGCTGGGGAATGTGCACCTTGCTCCTCGAATTGTCTTCGACCTCCGTGCCCCAAACCTTGTTGCGCACCTCCACCTAAATGCGTCGCCATTTGTGGGTCTTCTACCACCTGCTGTAAACAAGTTCCACCGTACCCTCAAATCAGAATAACCAGACACGCAGGCCAATACACTATCTGTACCAAGCCCTCGAATGTGAGCAATGCCCCCTCTGGACCGTATCCGTTGAAATACGTGCTAAATCCAGATGACCCTGAGGAACCCATTTCGGCAAATGCCACATATAGCGTGGAAGCGAAATTCAATGATTATCACTTTGACTACACCAGTTCCCAATCATCATTCGTGTTGGACTTTTCGCCACCCGAGCAGAGATGCTACAAACCTTGTCCCAAGAAAAGTATTATTTGCATGACATGCTCAGTAGAAAACAATTGGCCTTGTAAGAAAGTAGAGAAAAGACATGGTAAGAGGAAGAAGAAATCGTTACGTTTAACTCGCAAAAAGCGATGCCCTCCAAATTGTATAAAACCATGCTGCAGAGCATATCCTCCAAGTTGCACAAAAATAAATCCATGCTACGACCTGCTCCCTTGCATAGACCCATGCTTTAAATCGTGCCTTTCAACTTGTATAGAACCATGCTACAAACCATGCCCTTCACCTTGCATAGTACCATGTTACAAGCCAAAACCTTGCAAAAAACCTTGCTTTAAACCATGCCCTTCAACTTGCTTAAAACCATGCTTCAAACCATACCTTTGTAGAAAGCCATGCTACAAACCATGCCAGGTAACTTGCATAAAACCATGCTTGAAACCATATCTGTGCAGAAAGCCATGCTACAAACCATACCCTTGCAGAAAACCATGCTACAAACGATACCCTTGCAAAAGACCATGCTACAAACCACACCCTTGCAGAAAAGCATGCTACAAACTATACTCTTGCAGAAAACCATGCTACAAACCATGTCCTTCAATTTGCATAAAACCATGCCTTCTACCCACTTCAGAATCATGCTTTGAACCATGCCCTTCAACTTGCATAGATTCATGCTGCAAGCTATGCTCCAATGAGAATACTTTAAGTTGCACAGTTTGTTCAATAAAAAGTATTTGTCCAGCTAAAGGAAAGAAAAAGAAGAAAATGAAAAAAAACATGTAAATGCTAAAAGATAACTAATATATATCATTAAAATGACATAAACAATTAATTACACATAAATAAGTTTTTTTCTATAAATACTGTAATAAATTGCACAATGACAAGTTACTATAAATTTATTCACCATCTGATTGGAGTTTTGTTTGTATCCAACCTGGTTCATCAAGTGAAAATAATTTAATAGACAAAACAATTGTGGAAGAGATAGGTAGCCCCAATACAAGGGACTCTCTTCACAGAGTGTGCAGACTGGTCATCTGAAACGGTAAGTCTTCACTGTTGCCTATGGACATCAACAACACTACTGGAATGTTACTAGCATGTTGCCTGCCGAGTGATAGATCTGCGCGCGCAGGGAAGACAAAGTAACGAGCGATGCAATATGGTGTTGAAGCAACCGGAATCAATAATTGTACTAACCAACTCCAGATACACTGACAACATACCAATTGACGGGTGACAGTAAGGGAGAGTATGACTAAAGTATGGGGAAAATAATCTCTTCTGTTAGCAGTGAATATATGGTCAAACTATCCAGAAACACCAGTGTTGGAGAGTTAAAAGCAGATATGGTAGGGATTAAATCAGCAAAATAGGTGTTCAAGCCCTATGACATTATACATATTTTTTTGTGTATTAAATGAATGTTGCAACACATCAGTCTTCACTACAGATGGCAGTAGTATTACTATACCTATTTTAACCCTAACTTTTTAACTTTCAGTGCACATCAGTTATAACTTCCATCATTGAATAAGATAGTTTTAAAAGCATAAATTATATAATTTTGTGAGAATGTTAGACAATAAGTAGAAAAACATTTCAATTATGGAACCATAATATCACTTATCATAACACCTAACAAATCTATTTAATTATTTTTTTGTCTAATATCACATAAATGGTGTAAGTAGTGAGTAGCTTTCTTGTCTGTTCGCCGTTCACAAGTTATCCAGACACAACGGAGACAGATTATTGAAATGAACTAATAAAATTGTTTCATGTGATCATGCAATACAATATAGAAAAACATTAAACATAAAATTCCAACAGGACTTTATTAAGTCAACATAAAATACCCTAATGTTTTAAATAAATGCTACCAGTATATTACATAATATTTAGCTTGGGTTGCCAGACTTCTGGGCTAGAGCTAACATGTTCTCATTGGCAATCATTTGGAACTCGTGGAATCTTTGTGACACCCGCTGGTTGGCACGGAGATACTTCTCCATGCAATTTACAGTGCACTTGTCCTGTAAGTTAAAAGTATGTATTTTAAAAACCTATTTTTATATATGACAGTAGAAGATTCCAAAATTGTATTGTTAAGTATTGCTATTCAGAGAGGAAATGCTGCCAGCCTCTTGAGTACTGCACCATAGGGGCCTATCTATTTACATTTAATTTTTTTACATCTTAATAAAAAAATCCAATCACTACAGCATAAGGTTTACACTCAAAATGCCTACTGATTTTGAGGACAAACCTTTCCATAGTGTAAAGGTATAAGAGCTATTTTTAATAGAATTTATTCACTATTCATAATACTTGTATGTATATGACATAGCTAAAATTGTTGAATGTTCAACAATGAGCACCAATTTTATATGTGTAACTATTCCAAGTGACAGTTATACTATATTCTAGGCTATTTTGTCCCCTTTACTTCGTATTTAATATAAGACTACAAAATACCAGAAATTCTTACCTCTGCATTCCTTAGGGTCCGTGAAGTAAAATCATGAACACAGTCATTAAAACATAACTCCGACAGTCTGTTATATTGCACAAGAAAATCTTTGAACTGAAAGAAAGATTATAGAACATAAATACCATACATGAAAGTTAAACTTCGATGATTTTAGTGCTTTAATAAGAGGCATATTTAAAATTTAACGGCATTGAGCTTATGAATAACAGCCATACAGTTTTGATTTGATCAGCTTCACTCATTTCAGGGGTCGCCATGATATAAAGCTGTGCCTTGTCGTTCTTAATTCAAAAAAAAATATCTAAATTTACAATTATAAGTAATTGAATTGTTACAGTATCTTCAAATTTTAAAATAATTCACACATCTAATGTGAAAATGAAACTTGATCAAATGTTCGATTCTTTAAGGTTATGTTATTATAACCATAGACAAATACAAAATTTCATAAACTACTTTAATAGACTACATAGGAGAAATTGAGTTGAGGAGTTTTATGGTTTCCTTATCGAAATGTAAATCAAACTACAACCAAAATACTATTAATATCTGATATTTACAATAACGAAAAGTTTCGACAAGTCGCCTGCATTTGTCATCTTTCATTGCAATTGCAAAACAAAAAGTAAATTTTCGTTAGTGCCAAAAATTTCAGTGTCAAAGTCAAACAGAGAAGCTATCTTTAAACTGTCAGTGTTATTGTTATGTCAAACAAATACATTTTTGTACTGCGAGTGATGAATTCATTTGTTGTATTTATTTATTATTATCGTAAAAAGTAAAAATGAACGACAATGAAGATGAAATTACGACATTTTGTGACTCTGCGGTATTTAATTTAGTCATTATATAATTTCTACGCGTGTTTACCAGTCAATTTTAAAAGGTCCTTCTTGTTTGTCCAGGCATCATTGGTCGAAGGATGTCGTCTTCCAGTTCGAATGCAAGGAGGCGACGATTGGCCTCTAGCTGAAATTATTAGTATTAAAGAAGTACGAGGGAAAAGAGGATATTATGTTCATTATGTCGACTGTAAGTGTAAACATACCTGTATTATTTTGTTTGGATTTAAGACTTAAGTGGTAATCATACTTAAAGTGCAACTCATTTCAGATTTAAAAAGCCCTGAAATTAACATTACTGTGAGCTAACTATATATTAGCTAATAGTTTACACTTCCAGTAAATAATGACTATATACATAAACACAATCTCAGATTGCATATCATGATGTTTTATATTTAAACATAAGTGCAAATTTAATCAATTATATTCACATGCTGCTTAACTTACTTGTTTATTTATACTATATGTTCATTGTTAACTTCCAATGTTCACCTTAATTTTCAATCCCACCTTATGATATGTGGCGATGTAGTCTTAGATAAGAGTGTACTTACTTAGAAGAAGCCTGTTCACTCTTGTCTTAAAGACACCTATAACCTACTTGAGCCAAACCAATGATTCATTTCAGTTCCTCGCAGTAGCAAAACTAAGTAACATCATTGCATTTTTTGTTGATTGTTAACTTACTATTGTGATAGAATTTTATAAATTTATTAATTTTTTATATTTGTGATAGAATTAGTAAATATTGTTATAATAATGTATTTATTACAATTATATTATTAGAAATGAATGTTTTAAGATCTATGAATATAGTTTTCTTTTTCCAGTTAACAAACGGTTGGATGAGTGGGTTGGTGAGTCATGGCTGGACACTCGGAAAGTTCAGTTCCCTCGGAGAGACGGAGCTCCCACTGGTGGCACCACAACCCCAAAGAAAACCCACATTGGATCAGGAGGTGGCATAATGCCTCATTTTATTAGTATGTGTTTTTGCTACTAGTATAGCTTTTTAAGTGAATATAATAGTATAACACTTTCTTTTAAACATACAATAAGTTAATTTTAGACTTTGATCCCACCTGATGGTAAGTGGTGTTGATGTCTAAGATCTTGGGCACACTAACTTGGTAAATGCACAATCACTCTTCTCCTGAAGATTCCTTAGTGGAAGTAGGAATTAATATAGAGTGTAAACTTTTTATAATATTATCTTTTATAATGATAAACTCCCTATAAAGTAGAAGCAAGCACTGTTTGGTTGGTTTACGTTAAAACCCACATATTGTTCATCTACTCCATATAACAATAACTAACTATAATGATAAGTGCTCAGTCCCTTGAGTTTCATTATAAAGAATTTACACTATTAATTAAGTGAAAACTTTGAATTTTTATAGATATCATTGGGATCAGTACACATACATGGGATGTTAAAATGGTTCCGTTTTCAGTGTATTATAGTTTTAGTATTAATATTTCGAGTTATGTTTAAATAATGCTACTTTTTTCTGGAATGATGTCCATATGAAACAACCTTTATTCCCTAATCTAAACACTCTATTTCAACACCAATTTTCATCAAAATCGATTCATTGGTTTAAATTTGAAAACTTTTTTAACAGACTGAGATACTATGTCCATTTTACTTTTAGTAATTTATTTTTTGTCTACAATCTGTTGTCAATTCTGCAGATATTTTATTGTGTTATACTGTCATGTTTACTTAAAAATGTGGATTCTTTTGCCTGTATCAGCATACAATGTTTTTAATTAAATTGTACAGAACATGTCATATGTTATAATTTGTAGATAGCAGATGCATTAATACAGTAAGTTTTTACGTAATAAGTCTAATATAGATTGTGTTGTTCAGAATAGTAGGATTTTAATATTGTGGTAGTTGCTATTGCTTCCATTAACGCCCACTGCATTCTCTCCTCAGCAATTATGGCATAAATGACCTATTGTCAGTGTTTATTTAAGATTATTTAAATTGTACATGTTTTTATTAACTTCTGAACAGTTTTAAATAAACCGTAAATTTTCTAATTATTGCAAGCTTATAACAATAGGTTAGTTAAACTGCATTCAAATAGAATCAGGGGTTTCTGAAAATCGAAATTAAAAAATCCTGGAACAGATTACCATTTAGTTTGTATTATGTGGCTAAATGCAAAGTTTCATCTGTGACAATGACAAATTTCCAATCAAAGTTTCATCTCTTGTTTCAAACACTTCTAGCATCCATGATAAAATGTAGCCTAATTTCTTTTAAGCTCTAGTCTATCTATCACTGTACCAGATTTAATCAAAAACGGTTTGAAGAAATCATGGAAAACGGGAAAGACAGAGTTGCTTTCGCTTCTATAGTATTAGAAGAGATTATTGGTTCTAGATTCCATTTTTTACCTAATGATTTCTCGCAAATGTCTAGCAGACATTACAGACAGGAATTAGTTACAGATTTATCATATATACAATTATCATGTGTTTAGGGGTAAGCCAAGCCAGGTGTAATGTTAAAATTACTCTGGGAAACACAACCTTGTCCATTGGTAAATTACCATTACAGGCTTTGCTACGTATACAGCATGGTACAGCTTATTGTGAACATTATGTAAATAGTATTAAAGTCCTAAATTAAACAATTTGTCAGTACAATAGTTTCATGTATCTTTAGTAAAACATTAGCTAACATTTATGGTACTTATTTGATTTGGGAAATTTCTTTCTCATACAAACTGTAAAAACATGTTTGTCGGATAAATCATGTGTTTAAAATAAAAGTTGCAGTTTTTATATATGTTATATAAGAGAAAATCTTCTATGGTAATGTAATGTGTACCACAAGAAGATCAAAGGTCTGGCTGAAAAAATTAATATACATATTTTTGTTATTATAAAAACTAAATTTTTCTCTGCAGATGATAGCGTCTGCAACGAACTTCAGAGGTCTGTTAGTTCTAGCAATAGGGAGAATAGTGTGAATCAGGCAAATCTGAAATTGTCTGAAAAGCTCCCCGGTACCAATCCACTCAATGGTTCTGCACAAAAACTTGGTTCTGGTATGTTTTTCACTGTATATAAACATTTACATTGCTAACAACACTAAGAGGAGGTAATCGAGGAATTGTTTGGGTTCGACAATTGTCAAAAAAATTGCCAAACAAGAAACTTATATAGAGCTTGAAAATAAGGTGGTGGTTTTCACATTGGTTTTTGGGTATTACAATTGCGAATTAGTAGAAACCCAATCCTGTATTCGGTTTTGGTATTCGCATATATTTAGGAACATTAAAGTTTATAGTAGTTTTACATTCAAATAAAAAAACAAAATGTCATATTTTTCTTCATAAAACTAATTACAGTGCATTTGTCATTTTTGTGTTGTGTGTAGTTTTTGTGTTGTATCTATAACATAGTACAAGATATAATACGTTACAGTTATCTACGATAGATTTTGAATGATTGATTACTAATTTAAGGGTATTCACGATTTGTTTATTATTTGTTCTAACAAAAAATACGCAGACGCAGGACTATGACATTTGGCACGGTTAATCTTTAAACGGAAGAGAAGTGCAGAAAGTAAAATAGTAATTTTATATAAAAAAATCAAATAGAAATTTAAAATTCGTTTACTGCTGACAAAAGAAATCCATTAGTTGGTAACAAAATCAGACAATAATTAATTAGTAATTTTAAATTTAACAGATATAGTTGTATATATTACAAATAAAATTAAATACAATCCAATTAAAATACATAAATCAACTAAAAACATTAAACACACTGTCATGCATTAGACACTTACGTTTGACAACTTCAGTACTGTCAATGACAAATTACTTCGACCGTTGAACTTCAACTGCTCACATCATATAATTCTTTTTGAGGTATTCCCGACACCATGACATGGGGTTCATGAAGAAAGGTATATTCGTACCCCTGGTGTTGCTCGTCTCCTTAGGCGATGATGATAACTAATGTCATATCAGGCGTCCAATATTTATTCCTTTGAGACTGTCAAAAAACATTTCGTGAGCACCCATAAATATTTACATCGATGACGGAAAACAATAAGGGTGTAACTTTTTGAAGTATCTCATAAAGGCCTTTATTATTTTCCCATACGGACGAACTCTTCTCTAACGAGTTACGCCTTTATTGTTTCCCGTGGTCGATATATTGTGTAACGTCAAACTTAATACTTGTTACATCGAAGTTGCGACTGGCCTTTGGTATTCCAGCAGTCCAAGCCCCTTCTCCAATGGCAGTGAGTGTGGAGCCCCGTCAGCTGGTGTCGCGGCCAGCGAGCCCCACGCTGGTCAATGACTCGTCGTCGCTAGTCAACGGTGGAGCTGTCCTGGTGGCTGCGCTACAGAAGAAGATGAACAGGAAGCGGAAGGCGAATTCGTTGGAGAGTGAGGTAACTGGAGTATTATGTGTTTGTATACGAATGCATACGAACCTTTGCATATCGCTGGCTCCTATGTAAGGGCCAATGCAACAATTTGAGCATTTTCACTTTTTTATGTTAATCGCTTCCTTTTACTATAATTAGGGACATGTAAAAACACAAACATAGTATGCAAAATAGTAACTAAGCAAATTTTCCATCAACTTCATGTAGCATGTACAAAATATGTGAAATTGCAACTTTGAAAAAATTTTGCACTATGTCATTATACATAGGAGCCTTTCATATTATACGCACGCACGCAAAGTCACACGTAATATCACTTACACACGTGCACGCAAACGCACGTACGTTATTGCACGCACACACACATAACATGTATACTCCGATATGCACGCACACATAAGCACTCCGTCTTAAACGCACTTACGGTTAACTTATACTTAACAAACTTACGGTTTCAAAGCACACAAGCGGTACACAAAATTAAAAAATCATCTTTTATTTTAGCCCGAGACTCTCTCACTGCAAGACCCGATGGACAATACGGAGACTGTAGCGAGTGGAGCAGCGACGCCCACGACGAGACCTCGACAGTCGGGCAGCCTGGTGGCGCATGGCCACGACGACCTCGTCACCAGGATGAAGAACATCGAAATGATAGAGCTGGGCAAACATCGGATACGGCCGTGGTACTTCGCGCCTTATCCACAGGTAATCATTGTTGAGTGCTAAAGAGTTTCTTTCGCCGTTTCTTCTTCTCATAGAAACTTTTTAAAAGGTAGTAAATTTAAAAAATATTGACGTGTTCATAAGTTTACTACGAATATCTACGTGAATAATTAAATATTGATTTGATTTTAAGTGATTACTTTTCTCGTACGGTCGTTATGAGAGAATTAGTAGAGCGTTATTCAGAGGGGCTATAAAGTGTGGTAGGAATCACAAAAATAAATATATGATATTTGTAATTTTTTTGTTATTAATTTTATAATAAATTTAGGTATTTTAAACTGTTAATATTTTGACTTTTCTTAAGTTGTTGATTTCTAAAACGAAATGAATAATGTGGAATTAATTAGTCAGGAAATACTTATTAATGATGTAATAAATATTCTTAGTTTTTCCGAATATATTGGATGGAGATCTAATGATATTTATAATTTTTATTGATATTTGAATGACTGACGCGGTACGTCATTTCAGTATGAAGTTTTCCGCGCGCCATATTTCAAATTTCATTTAAAAAGTTAACGTTAGCGTATGCTGAATTATTAATGATATTCTTATCTTACTAGAATTTGATTTATTATTTTGTAGAGTATTTAAAAGTTTAAGTTTAGAAGTTCATCTCAAGGTCATTACTCACACATGTAGAACATACCATAGGTGCTTGTGGCGCGATAAGTAACGACATCTAGTGATGGTAATGGCTTTGAAGTGCATATTTAGTTTGACTGGCCTGTTGGTTTGTTAGTTAGACAACTTAACTGCTGGTTGTAGGTTCGATCCCCACCCAGAACAAACTTTTCTTTGATGAGCTGGAATCTTTGTTTCGTGTCTGGCTGTAATAAAAACATGTATTTGGAGTATGTATTTATAAGTATACTAGTGGCCCGCCCCGGCTTCGCACGTACAAAATATATAACCTATGTCATACAGTGAAAAAAATTATTAAAGCACGCGGCGCGCCGCCGACCGGCCGGTAACCCCTTGACAGCTATGCCCCTGTATTTTAAATCTGTAATATTTTCGAAAATATTCATTTAAATTACGTGCTGTACACGGCCATATTGATCTATATTAAATCAACAATGTATGTAAGGTACTGATTTGGATAATG
>DWJZ01003147.1:0-17685 GCA_018249125.1 Asbolis capucinus
AATGTGCGCGAAACGAAAAAAATGTTTTTGATGAAAATCATATGAGTCAAAATGTTTTTTATTATTATCTCCATAAAATACTATATTTTAAGCGTACTGTATTTTTATGCTCTTTTTTTTAAATACTATTTTCAAACAAAAAACAGCTGGCAACCCTAATTGGTGGTCGCTATTGTCAAAATATCATTGAAAGATGCGATAGATCACAAACCACGTTGGAGACATTCTAAATACTGACGTTGACAATTTACTTCTTCATCAAGCACCGTATCAACACTGTGAAAGATATTCTCCGTCTCCTCATTGATGAGGATAAACCCTGTTTACTATGAAACCGCCACGTTTGAAACCTATGTACCCAAGCATCTAATTAACGTTTCGCGGAAACCCCATTAACGACAAAGTCCCTTTCGCGACCACAAAATGAACACCGCGACACAGCTCGTCATAATGCGACTTTTAGCGTGATATACGACGAAAGTACTGAGTCGTAAACCATAGTCGGAGGACGCGACAACCAACACAGCTCTCGCCTCATAAAACTTTCTCTTTAACTCATGTACTAAACATAAACAACTCGTAAAACTGTCATAAAAATAAAAATTGCATGTTTCAATTATTTCTGCGGGGTTGTGAACATGAGCGAATTAATGGTTTGGTTTTAAATTATTTTTTTTGGGTTCTTTTTTGTTTTCGATGCCAACCATTTAACCTGCTGGAGTTAGGTGTGTTTGCAGTTAACCAGGGTGGTTAAGTGGTGAAGATAAAATGAACGGGAGACTAACGTTCAAATGATCTCTGAAGTAGCTCTCTAAAGGCTTCCGAAGCTAACACCCTCTTCCCAGAGTCGATCGTAAAATATAGTATTTCGGTCGTAGTGTTACAGAGACAGGCCTTTCCTAATTCCTCCTTTAGTTACCTTCCTTCCCATTCTTCTGTCACCCGTCCTAAAGAAGTGGTATGTTATTAATTCCCTTCTTTTCTTCCTTCCTAGTGTGCATGGCAGTGATGTTATAGCCTGAGAATATCAATGAGCATCATTGGCGGTGACCCGTCTGCACGTTTGCCCTATCATTACATAAGAACACCACGCCGCACGTAAATCTGACTCCAGCATGCAGGGTCGTGATTGCTAAGTAATGGATATCTGAAACTATAGAAGCTAAAATAAAGTAAAATAAATATTTAAACAGAAAACAGCTCCACGCCTGTAGTGCCACACACAATATGAAAAGTTCTTCTGGAGTTTATTATTTTTATCACTACACACTTTCGTATTTCTTACAAACTAGTCCAGTTGTGAACTTGGCTGTAAGCAGCCGTGCGCCGGCTGCGTCGTGACGTCATCTCATAAACGTCACGGGTCCTAGATTGTAGTCATTAATCACGTGTGCAGCGGCCAGTGTCTTCTCATTGCTAATGTAAGGTGCAGCACTTAGTTTCAGTTTCCTCTCCGAATTGTGGAACTCGTTTTGAAGTCTATCTTTGGTATTAAGTGTACCAGCGTACCAAACTACCAAATTCCGAGTAGATTCCAAAAATTTGGTGATACGATATAATTAGCTTCTTGTGTAGCCACAGTAATACAGACTTGTAAAGACCTACATCGATAAACTATTTTGTAATTGAAAGTCAAATTTCAATTCAAATTCATACTCATTTATCCGAAGTTGGTTTCTGCAAATACTTTTCGAAAATCAGTTCACCAAATTCCTACGCTTCACTTGTAACTAACTATATACGGTAATTTCACCACTTAAAAACTTACTTCATACGGTCCGATTTGTCTTAAACGAAGTACACGTGTCCAGATTTGATGGCAATATAATATTTTCTTAATATGAACGAGTGTTTTAGGACTTTTTACTTCGAAAATTGGAGAAAAATCGATGAGGCAATAAAAATACATTATTGTATGTTGTAATTCAATCCCAAAAGAAATTGTCACTGACTGTATAGAAATTGCAAAATGTGTGTGTCAAATGCATGTCAAATGTTTTTATTTTGTAATTTAATGTAATTCCAACGCTATTTTAAACAAAATAATAGCTTTTTACACTGTTCCGTGAAAACTTTAACTTTGCTAAAATTTCTCTGTCTGTGTAATTTTCGTAGAAAGAAGTACTATATTTTTGCTTCGCGTGATAATATATAGAAAGTTTTACAGATGTAGTCTATATGTTCATTATTCATTCCAATATTGAGTACATACTTCTCATACTTACTACATTTTACGCAACTACTACGTGACGTTATTCGTCGTTTTATTGGAACGAATTCCATCATTCCAATATTCCAATTTTTAGAACATACATATATCGAATACATATGTTCTTCAGTTTATTGTTCGGGTGTATCGATATCATAGGACCGGATATATATTTGGAGCTTCAGATGTTTTCCTCTATCAAATTAGTGGCTTTATCATCTAAGACGTCATCGCTGCTTACCATCGGGCGAGATCGTGATTGAGCAGTCATTTAAAAACTAAAAAAGGCGCCATCTTGTCAAATTACGTCAAATGTCTTGCATTTTTAAATGATTACTTTATGACGTATGACATAATAGTGACAATAAAAAATTGAAGTTATTAATATTTAATAAATGATCACGTTGTTTAATTTTTTAGTATTTACTTGTGGTATATTATTCCTCTATTTTTTTATTTAGTTAGATAGTTTTTAGTAATTTTCAGTCCTTACGAGAAATTTGGCATATTTTGACACATAAAAGTCGACTCCTCTTAGCGACTGCCTTTGGCAGATTAATGACAAATATAATATATTAGCGCTTGACTACGAAACCACCTGATAATAATTGGCGACATATCTTTGATGGTAAAGCGCACTAACTTAATAAAAGCCTATTCACCCTCGACTTGAAGACATTTACGTTGTAGTCAAACGGGAAGATCGACGCGAGAAACGTATTCAACTCTTCGCGGTGCGAATGATAAAGAACGTGTCGAAACGCGACGTTCGTACGGCCGGTATGTTTACAACGAAGAGATGTAAGTCGACTCGTTCGATGATGGAACGGGGATGGGGGAATCAACTAATATAATTCATACATCAATTAGTATAATTCGACGGAAACAGTTTTCGGTCGCTGCTATCATATCTATACTTGTAATATCACCGCATGGTGTTCCTTGAACAATTGTTCCAAGAATATACAGTCTCTGGCCACTAAATTTTATTTAGATATACATATATTTTATGGTACCTGTACCTGACCTGTCTTATATGTGTCCGAGAGATTTTTTTTTTAATAATTTATTCTTCAGATAAAAGCATTACGTCTCTGGATAAAGCAGGGCCATGTGTAAAAGTTATTACATTATTGAATTATCGACGAGTCCTGTATTCTTGTATTGCATACGTGTCATTGACACAAATTGGATAATATTTAATTAGTAGAAATACATAAGTTTACTACCCCGCAATATTTCATATTATCTAATAGTTTGTGAGGATGGATGGATGTTTGTTACTCTCACGCAAAAACTTCTGAAAGGATTTGAATTAAAATTGGCACAGGGATAGATTTTAATCTACAATAACACATAGACTTCTTTTTACAATGTTTGTATATTAGTATGTTAGTGTATTTGTTTGTTACGGGTCAAAACTTGCGAGCTTAATTAGACCCACTTCCTCTTACACTACGGAGCGGTAATTTTGTATGAAGTTTTCATCCTGATGACAATGCATTTTTATGACTAGCACGACTACGACTACGTTCAGGATTGGCTCCAGGCAAGGGAACTCCTCAACTGTATTCTTAACAGTTAAGAAATTTTGTGTGTTTTTTTGTAACATGGATCTTAAATTAAAGCGACCCTAGTGGTATTTAAACATCACCATTTTGTTATTTAATGTTTTTAATTGGCAGGAGCACCTTTGTGGCTTTCATTATGTGAATAAATTTTATTTTCGAAGTTAATGTTAAACCCTCAAATTGCCAGTCTCTTATTTTCCTAACGGACTTCAGTTATTTGTATAAGTTAGGAACAGAGTTCAAAGTGCATCCGCGTGCCCTCCTCGAGTCGAGAGCGAGTCCTCCATTCGCTGCAGTATTTGCGCCGGAACTATAAACTTTAAACTAGCAAAATGTTTCGTTTGCTATCGTCCGTTTGTTTTTGACCTCGTGTGGTGCAATTCACAAGAGCACACTGTTGAAAATTGCAAGGGAAGTGCGTGAACCCTAATACTAGCATACAACCCTAACACAAATGTTAAAATAAAATATACATATAATCACAAAATATAATAATCACAGTATGTTTGAGTAAGAATCAAATAGATTCGAATGGCTCCGACTGAAGATTGAAATGAATTTGAATAGGTCCGTTAGGCTGAAACGTTTAATAAGTTATGGTGTAGTTATTGATCCCAGTTGCTTAAGCGATGCCGCTTCCCGTGTTTCTTTGTCACCCCTGCGCGTGCGGGTCTATTACTTCCTGGCAGGCAACGCATTAGTGACACCTCAGCTAGTGTTGCTAATGTACATGGCGGTGGCGATCACTTACTATCGGGATACCCGTCTGCTCGTTTCTGCAAAATATAAAAAAGTCGTTTTTAATAAATCCCGCTTCATCTCATCGCTTTGACCCGCTATTTTGTCATACGTGGCATGTGAACTGGAAAATATCGAGTTGAAAACTTCGTCCAATAAATTGGGAATGAACAGTGTACGGTTTGCAAATCTTGGTAGTTAGTGAGTTATGAAATAATTTGGCAAGTTATGAGCGGCATCTAGGGGCAGCTTTATCGGAAATATATTTGTTCGGATCGGTAAGGAGCTTTCGAGATAACTTTCGACCAATAAATCATACTTTTACGAAGTGGAATTTTATTTTTGAAATCTCGAGGCCGTGCCATTCAAATGTATAAAAGTTTACGTTCTTAAGCTTACTGAGTATTTGCAAACATGTATGTTTGTAAGTTCTGTTACTGCTGCAACATAATTTAATGATTAATGTTTTTAGATATAATTAACCGACAGGCCGGTTGGTCTAGTAGTTAGTAAACGTGACTGCTACACCGAAGGTCGTGGGTTCGATTCCCATGCATATATACATATATAGCGGATTTGTTAACATTACTGTTATAAAATTTTACGTGTTTTTTCGTATCAGAGCTCTATAATTAAAACTAGTGTTTTTAATATTTTAATAAACCTCGTTTAAAGAGTTGCCTGTAAATGTTGCACTATTTTAGGTTATTATAGTGAAGCTTCGCGCTGTCTGTCTGTGCTTAGAATTGTTGCAGCATAAATTAATATTTAAAATTAATATTTATAAATTAGTAATTAATAATTAAAATTAATATTTAACAAAAATTTTACCTGTCAGTAAGGCGAAATCAAGTCCAGAATAGTGAACCTAGTACAAAATATTCGTTATTTTCGTGGAATAAAGAGAAAAACTCAAACAACCATACATTTGTTTTTATTCATTTGTTTCAGACAAATTGACACGTAACACAACAAAATACCTTACAGACTAACATGTAATTCTATACATTAATGTACTTCTACTAATATTATAAATGTGAAAGTTTGAAGAGGTTTAGATATTTGTATGTTTGTGTTTCGTTGACGCGGTACCCGATAACGAATTAAGGTGAATCTAGGCACAGTTTGTAATGAAGTGCATAATACAACCAAATATTTATCCTATATTTTACTCTCTTCAAACCGGTTCGAGTGAAAACGTAGCCTATTTTCTTTGACAATGTATGGCCTACTTCTGTAAGAATATTATTAATAAACGTACAAATAGACGGATTGAGTTATTTCCCCTGTTATTAATAGTAAGGATTGGAAATAATTTTTCTTTTTTTTATCTAGCATAAGTTAATACTTGACATCGACCCCATCTCATGAAAAATGCGATGATGTCTCAGATGTACACGAATGTATATATATAATTATGAATTATATAATATATATAATAGGTTTAACATCATCATTGTTACATCATTGAAATTAATGCGTTACTTGATTATGAAACGTTTGGACATTTATAAAAATTTAACCGAGTCTACTGTTAAAAGTTTTCTCGGTCGTAAACAAAGTCATAAAAAAGCTATAATAATAACGTCCCGTCAGAACGGCAAGTTGTTATCAAAGAATATAACCTTTCACAAACTTTTGAAATTCAACGCTTTAAAGTTACAAGAAACGGAGTTAAATTTTAAGTTCGTTCTGGTAATTTCATCCCTTCGTCCATTATTACGTTTTTGGGTCTCACCGATGCTTGTCCGTAACGATCAGTGTATTATATTACATTAAATTAAAACTTCATTCAGTTACAAACTTGGATCAATATAAATCAAGTAGATCTACTGCTGACGTCACGCAAAAGCAGCTTTACATCGGCCACCGTAAATTTATTTCTTGAATTGTCACGGCAGAGTCAGATACGGTTTGTGCATTGACGAAATAAATATTTTCTTTCTTTCATTCTAAATTCTGCTTTTTAAATTGCTACAGATAGATGAATGGACGGAAAATCAGCGTCTTAATTTTCTATAACACTTAATATAAGTGAAGATTATGATTCAGCTCTGACGCAATGATTGAGTAATTAAACCTTTACACACATGGCGTCTGTTCTTCCCAATCAAACAATCAATTTTTTAATCATATTAATATAGACATCTAACTATAACGTTCAGTTCACTGTCAGCGTCCGAAAGAAGATGTATTATAATTAACCACTGTGTGTACTTAGGAGAAGAAAGATATATTATGTATAATATATAATCCCCTGTGTATAGTCAGGAGTATAAAGATTTATTTTCATTTTAATGACAGTGGAGGAAGATCGACGACAGCGTTTATCGAGGAGATCTATCCAGTGGAGGCAGTCGGCGGCTGCGGGATGAATGTGCGAAAATAAACGAATCCGCTGTGCTGAGCTTTTATGGCGGTTTTTATGTTGTATCCCGTGACATATTACCATTATTTAGGAAGAAAAAACTTTTTTTTACTGCTTCAATTTCCATAATTTGTTTTATTTAGGTTTGGTTCGTCGGCCCATTTCTTTTTTCGTATCGTTTGGAAGAAATTGATGGATGTTGGACGAATGACATGTCATTTGATGAAAATATATTCCTGTTGTGGTTCATTCTTTTAAGAAGCTACTTTGTGACAGTGAATTCAAAATATCGTTTGTCCTCAAAGATTAAAGTAATAGAAATATTTTTATTTCAAAATAACTAAAATCATTTGAAAATAAATTGCGTAGTAATTCTTTAAAACCGTAAACTGTTCTCTTACAATAAGGTATTCGATGAGTTTACTGGTTATAATCCTTTCTAATATTATAATTGCGATGGTAAATATATCAGTTTGTCTACCTAAACTACTAAACCGATTTGATTAAACTTGGTAGAGAGGTACAATAGAACTTATTGAAAATATTTTGCTTCGTGAAGAAATAACCTTCAAGGAGTTAAGATAAGGACTGAAAGTTCTTCATGTAATAATACATTGTATGTATATTTGTACATATGTAACACATTGTATGTCACTAGATGTAATGTTCAATGTGGGATGTGAAGATGGCGACGATGGAGAAGGAAAAAGGTGGGAGAAGATGGAGATGGATGGTGGAGAAGGGAAAAGAGGGGACTGAGTTAAGGAGGATGACGAATGAAGTGTACCAGTCGGACAGATCACGGGAATAAGACAGTGAATTATAAAATAATAATGTGTTTCTGTCCACAAATCATTCTAAGCTTTTGTTGAATTTGCAGTGTATGTTTGAACATTAATATGTTAGTATTATTGTATACTTGTTTGTTACGGGTTAAAGCTTACAAGCTTAATAAGAACCACTACCTCTTACACTACGGAGCGGAAATTTTGCATAGTTTCCGTCCATGATGACCGTGATGACAATGCATTTTCATGATAAGCATGACATGATACAACGTTCAGGAATGGCTACAGAGAAGAGAATTCCTCAATGGTTAACAACACAGTTATGAAAAATTGTAAATTTCTTTGTATTATGGATCTACATATATTAAAGCTTGTTTTTTTTAATAATTTCAATCAATTTTGTTTTTTATTCATGAACTGACATAACAGCTGTGTCGCAACATGTTTGTATCGGTTCAGTAATCGCCTCATCAGTCTTCCTTCGGCTCCATTACGGTCGATCACATCATCTCAACGTCATTTGTTAGTGTATCAACCTATTGAGGATTTATATTATCAAGATTGTAAGTCACGAAACTGTATCAAAATAAGTTTCCTTTTATGTAAAAATACTTTGTTTTCTGTCAATTTTCGATCAAGATTATAGTAAACTTACTCGTAACTGTACCCAGCGCGCGTTGAGACACATCAACTCGTCAACTATGTATGTATGTGTCTGATCCATATAATTTAACCACAACCTTTTCTGAAGATTTCTGGATGAAGTCGCTTAAAACATCACTTCTCTATCGCTTCCATTTCAGAGTCTATAAAACACAAACAAACAAACAAACACACAAACAAAAATTAATTTTTATATATATACAGATGTCGTCTGCCACATAAATTTAACACAAAATACTGTCCACATGAATGTGCACGTATACATTCTGGTTGAATTATCAACGAACTAAAAAATATTCGAAGTTCAACACCCATCGGTCATATTTAATAACAAAAAATAATTTGACAACACATTGTGGCATTTGTGGAACGTGTTTATTTGTAAACCACATTCGAAGACAGCTGGTATGTGCTAGCCACATTTCTGTGTACTGTTCGACACCCAGTTGTATTATTAATCGCGGGTCTATTACAAGTTTTAATTAAAAAATTTTAAGTGAAGTCCGGCTAGCTGGCTACTACCCTTTTGCTGGAATTAGCCATCAAACCGTTCATCTTATTCCAGCTGGAGGCTTGAGTTGACAGATGTTAATGTAGTCATATGTAGATGATAAAATACTTTTAATAAAATTCTATTCTCACTTCACTTGAAGTTTTTATATCTCTATTGTTCCATTATGTATGAAATCGATCCAAGATTTGTTTGTTGTTGGGCTCTCCAGCCACGCGGAAGCCATGAAGCGTACATATTATACCAGGATATAACAACAGTGCCCATTAGTTCGTGGCAAGTAAAACTAAAAACAAACTGATATAGTTACAGGCGTCAGGATAACAGAGTTTTGTTTATGTATTGTTCGTCTAACTAATCGAATGGGTGATTTATTGTTACTCGGTGAGCCAGCCAACGTTGACGTACAATTTTAAAACAAAGTTTATTAAAATATTTAAAAACACAAGTTTTCATTATAAACTCATTATACAAAGAACCATAAAAAATAACTTTATTATTGAGCGTTGAGCAGTAGTCTGGAGCCAATCCCGAACGTAGCATCAGGTCATACTTATAACGAAAATGTCATCAGGACGGTAGGATTTGATTTATACATAACTAACGGACCCGGTAGACGTTGTCCTTTTCAATTAATTAAAATCTTTTGAACCAGCTGTGTCCACGAAACCTATGCACGGATTTTTTTTCTTTGTTAACGCTACAGTATTGTTAATAAAAAAATTAGGCTGTGTATATGTCGATTGAATAATAAACGTATTTTAAAAATAACACATCAAATCGGATCAGTTATTTCTGATAAGATAAGCACGCACGTACGCACAGACAACCAGTCAAAACTTCTAAAAATCTGTGTTCTGTTCTTTACCATAAACTCCCAGTAAAAATTTCTTCATGGTTGCGTTTTATAGATTTGACAAATTAAATGACATATTATTATTTGTTTACTGTCAAGTCAAATACCTATTAATGGCGCATAAGATATTTCTTAGAAAGATACTAACAGTATCTTCATTAGCAGGAATAATAATTTACACTTCAGTATGAGTAAGACATGGCCGGCTATGCAAACACCAAAAAATTAAAAAAGTAAGAACATTAAATTTCACTGTGTTGCGTTTACTACAATATATGTATGTACATATATTTCGCTTATACACATCCTCAGCACACGTGGCGGTTATGCTATTAAATTATAGCTAATACTAAACGTCTGTACTTTTAACACAGCGCCATCTATGGAATAGTTCGTTAAGTACTTTAGGAGTACATCGTGGACAAACACCGTGACACGTAATTTATATATATTGAGATTTTAGCTCCGTAGTATAAGAGAAAGTGAGTCTTAGTAACCTTTGACCCGTAACAAACCAACATACTAATATACAAACATACATTGCAAGTTAAATAAAAACTTGTCCCAATTCAGACAAATTACAAATATTTTTGGTGATATTTATTATTCCAAGCATCCTAACCGTTAAATTAATTGAGAAAAAGGCGTAATTGGATTTGGTTCTTGAATATTTGTATGGATAAGTAAAAAAATATTTAGACAATTCAGTTACGTGTACGATCCCACTTAAAGTATATAGACTGAATTAAATTAAATAAATGTTAATATTGACACTCCCGCATTTATGACTTATGAACCACTCATAGCTCGGCAATCGAACACGGGACTCTTCGCACACAGACACAAATTAGACTACATACCTATTAGAAAGGGTGTGCTCTGACACCGCAACTTCATCCAATATTACCTGTAACGGATTCTTCGCTACTTCGGGGGGTTTTGAGGTCGTGACGTATCCTAGCAACGACTTGCCGGGATTACCCACACCGAAATACACTTGTACTCACAGCTAACGGAGGCAAACAAGCACAGATTAATAACCACACTTTGGCCCCGCAGGGCTGCCACCTGGAGATTCTTAATTATATTAGTACAAAAGAAAGTAACAATATGATAAATAAAATAAATCTTGATGTCATTATGTTTTGTTACACTTGTATTGTTTGTGGGATACTGACTAAACTGAAACTTTCTGGTGACTGAAAAAGTAACCTATTTATTTTCAAGTTCCATTCTACATTTCTATAAAGTTTCATCATAATCGATTCAGTAGTTTAGGAACATTTTACCGATTATGCCAGTCATAGTGTAGTGTTGTGTAATCTAGTGATGCGAGCATATTGTTAAGAAAAAGATGTCGGGTTGACGCCCAGACAGGCCAGATAAAATATGAAACGATATCAGTCGAAGTTCATACCACAACAAAAATATTACAACTCAAACACAGGTCAGTAGGCAGATGTCACGCTTCATTTTCTTTCAAGTGACAGCCCTATATGGGGTATGGGGCGAGCAACACCTCCGGCGTATTTTGAGTTTCCCGCTGTTTGTTGTACGAGTACTAAGAATATACAAATACCCTTATCTTTGTTTCTTTTCTTGGTTTATATGTGGATTATACTGTATTTACCCGACAACGTCAGGAGGGTGATGTTTTTCGGGTGTATGTATGTATGTCCATTTCTTTGACAAGCCCCACAACCCGAATAGCTAAACAGATTCTGACGGATGAGGTGTCGTTGAATTCTTCAGAATTGTGATAGTGACATATTCTATATAGAAAATTAATTGTAGTGCTTAATTATTTTAATTTCAGCTAGTTAATCACAAATCACAAAACCACACAGATTTACTTAATTAATGCATTTATTATTCTAGGTATGGCTCATTGTATGTAAGGGGGGCGCCCTGGTGCTTTAAGATACAGACTCCAGCTTAGTTTAGACTCCAGATTTTCCCACATATTACACTCTCTAATATTAAGATTGTTTCAAGTACTGAATAATATTGTGTAAAGTGTGGAAAATGAAATAAAGATTTTATTTATTTATTATTTATTTTCAGAATGGTTATGTTTGTTTTAACTTTCTACCTACCTAATATTAAAGAGAAGAAGAAACGGTGAGAAATAAATAAATGTGAATACCAAATTGCGCATCAACGACAAAGTCACTATGATTTCGGTACGACTTATGAAAGCGAATCGGCCGGAACCGTACAGAGCTGTAAAGCATCATCCCTCGAGCTCCCAGGGGCATCTCGTCGACAATTTGTGATTCACGTTCGGATTGATATATGTTGTTAGACGGTAATTTGGTTCGATTGAATCACGTTTCGTATATCATCGCTTTGCATGCCGCCATACTCATATATTACGAACCATCCGGATATGCATACAGATATCTTATGATGGTAAAACTAATAACGGATATTACTGAAAGTTAGTACAGAGATAGATTACAATCTAGAATAACAGAGCCTATTTTTTATTAATACTCTAAGCGTGTAAGACCGGGGTGGAAGCTAGAGTGTCATATTCTGTATCTGTAGAGTATCAAATTCAATGTAGGTTATTTAAGGGATGATTTTGTCGTTTGTGTTTGCAACATAAAATGACCTTGTCTACGTGTCCTTGCCTCCACCCATCCATTAGACTCACAGTCCACTATCCGGACAGACATTACCTCATGGGAACCTTATATTATTTTAACCAGACAATCTTTCATATCCAAGTTTTTGAAGTGAAAACTTCGTTAAGGAGTTTAGGGATGGTAAAAAATAATACAAATATGAAATTTTGTATGTTTCTAAAAAGTTCTATGATTCATTTTAAATAAAGCGTATTTTCCATTGTTCTTTAACACATAATTGTTTAGTGCCTATGATCGACATTATTAAAAACATACATATTCGAGATCGAATAAATTGTACGTGAGTTTGCATAATAACGATACCTTTTGCCAACAAAAACCTCAGCGGCCATTCGATACATAAATTCACCCCACAAATGTAATGTATGTACTAACCAACGTTTTATAGATATTTTTTATGGATCAATTTTAAAGATTGATTTGGATTTAACCTTTGCAAGGACGGGTCTTTGACTCGTAAATGAGGCAGCCTGGGGATTGAGACATTCGCTCCTCCGGGAAGGATTTCTGAAGAGTTTGGAGAGGGTATTTACGGATAAATTTTGCACAAATAAACACCTACTGTGTCTTAAAATCAATACGTTACGTATCTATATATAAATAAAGTCGGGGTGTCATTAATATAATAATTGCTTTTTAATTAATAAATAACGGGGGTTCGTCATTTGTGGGTTGCGACATCAGAAATAATAATCACAAAACCTTCGTTAACTCTTTTAATCACTTGATAACGAACTCCAAGTACAAAATAATCTAGGATGCCTAAGATATAGCTTGATTAGGAATTGTATGAACGCGGGAAGTTTTAGCGCGCAGTCACAACCATCCTATCCAACGCTCGATCCAAAAGTGATCGTCCCACCGCCAAATGCGGCTTCCATGACTCTCTCTGTCAATGTCAAAAAGCTGAACACTTCCGAATGACATATTCGCCCAGTGCTGCCATCACTCCGCGCCAACCATCCCCAAGTCAATACTTGACGTTCCCAAATATTAATTGTCAAATCTATCAATCAACATAGTTCTTCTAGTGAAGGATAGATGGCGTTGATACTAATTGCGATCATCGGCGCTTCTACATATGTACATATGTGTGTATAAGCAGATCAAATACCAAAATAATAAGTTTACATTTTTTTTAATTAAGTCTATCTGTATGTCTGTTTATTCCAGTTAACCTTTAGAACGACTGAACTGACTTTGACAGAACTTTCCCTATAAGATATTTGATGTAATAAGGAGTAACTAAGACTCCATCTATCCATCCTACACCTTAGACATCATCGCCACCTTCCATCAGGTGGAATCAATGTCAAGAATTAACATATTCTACGTAAAAAAACCATCCATTCTCACAAACTTTCGTATTTATAATATTAGATGGATAAACATATATGAAAAGGTGTTTGCACAATCTATTAATTTGTTACTATCCTGTAGTGAGGTAAGAGATGTAGGTAAAACCCTTCCTTTAACGGGTCTTCGCAAATATTATCGCACGTAACCGTTATGTCGAATTTACGAGGCAAAGCATTCCCGTCACTCGCTCCCTTAACTCGTTCAGTTATATTTACCGAGCAAATATCAGGGCAGCCGCGGGATTTGAATGCCTACTGAGGGAAAATAGAAAAATACCCCTCACGGAGCTTATTCAGCGGAATCGCACGACAACCTCTTATTTGTTTCTGTATAATTTTTTCCTCTTCTACATACCATCGTCCGTTGTTTAGATCTAAGATTATATACAACTTTAGTGTTCCCTGTGACGATCGTGATAGAAAATATTCTCGTGTTGTTTTATGTAATTTAAGACCAAATTAATCATAGGAGTTGTTAGAATAAAATTAAACCTATATCATTAAACCTTTACGTTTCGTTCTCCACAAATTAAACTAACTTTTTTGGTTTTTCTATTAATCTTATTTGATATGCAAGTCATTGTATAAAACACAAGGTATCTCACAAGTAACATATATTATATTTAACTGAATTATTTAGTGCCAAGTTAAGTTATTTATTTATTTAAACTTCATTGACCACTATAATTATTGCGGTATTTATTCTTTTATCATGCGTACCACGAAGGACCGGGATAAGCTACCCGCGTCAGTGTTCCCGTTCGATTGTAATGTAAATGTCTTCAAATCAAGGGTGAATAGGCTTTTGCTGAAATAGTGCGCCTTATCACATAGACCATATCGCTGCTGACCATCAGGCGGGGTTGTGGTCAAGGACTTATTTATTGGTTATTAAAAAAAAAGTACGATACAAGAATTGAGTTGCAAGACTTGGGTTTTTTATAAGTTGTGTTTTTGATGAATTATTTATACCAATATTTATATAATTGAAAAAAACAATACCAAATTTAACGTTCTGTATTTTCACAACAAAAAATCTGTCGCTCAAAGGCAAACGATTTATGTAGAATTGTTTGAATAAAATATTAAATATGCAAATCAAGACGTTTTAGAACTTTATCAATAATTTTAAAAGGTGGTTTTACCGTCGTTAGTAAAAAGATTGCATCATCAGCGCTTGACGAGACGATTTGAGAGTGTCAGAGGCGGCGGTCTCGAGGGAGCTGCCTCATCGGGAGACGGATGGGAGGCATTAGGAATGAGATGTATTGTAAGTAATCGGAGAGGGAAAACGAGTGGTTTTTACGATCCATCTGTCACTCTCACTCGTCCTACAATCACTTGCGATAGATGCGGTTCCGGAACCGGATACACGTATGTCCATGTTTTAAAATAAAATATTTAATTTGGAAAAACGATAAACATGTCTTTCATCTTTATTCGAATTAATGTTATGCTAGACAGGACTGGTAGTGGGTTTGGTGAGTAAGTGTGCAGTCTGTTTCCTAAATATATTGCTTTAGAACTTATTTAGAAACCAACCAACTAATATCTTACGGTTATCATGTATGTTAAAGCATGTGAGGATGTTTGGATTATCTTTTACATGCTAATCGTTTAACGGATTAACATGAAACTTGGCACAAAGATATACCACATCCAGGAAATGAATATAGGATAGATTTTATCCCAGCTGTAGGTTTCTCAAGGATTATGTGCACGGTTGATATGTTTGCGTTTCCTTCACGCGCTAACCGTTGAATGGATTAAATAGAAAGTTAGCACACATGTAGACTGGTATAGTATGACATAAGGCTATAAGACATACGGCGGGTGAAACCGCAAGCGGAAACTAATAACAAATAAAGTGATTAATACTGATGGTTTTATTTTATTATCAAAGACGCAGCTGCGTTATCTTAAGGCATAAAAAACGACGAAATACCAATTAAAATAAACAAAACTAACTTCACACTGCAGTAAAGCCTTCAAGTAATTACCAAACATAATAGAAGTTACCAAAAATGAGTCAGCGAAGCCTCTCACAGTGTACACCGTAAGGGTCCGTTCACCCAGACAGGCTCGGAGAGGAGAGCAGAATTTTATCACGTTGGAAACCGAGTTTTGAGTAATTGCGTTAAGGTTTATTTTTGTATGTGCGCTTCTTTTGAAATTAAAAATGCTTGAACGCGCTTCGTGTGAAATAATAAGAGGAGCCGAACGGCTCTGATTGCATGATCTTTCTCGCTCGCGCAGCCCCTCGGCTCTGATTGCAGGTCCGGTCGGTCTATGTGAAATAATTGGCGGCTCCGCTCCGGCCAATTCCAAGCGTATACGATCCGGTCTGTGTGAAAATAAAAATGCGATCCGGTCTGTGTGAACGGACCCTAATCCTCCCGGACCCAAGAGAGTTTGAAGGGCGCTCAACACGAAACGCCGAACTAACTTTCAGTAGCCCTTTGAAAGCCGATCCTCTGATCAAATTAATTGACAACTGCTGGGGAATTTGTTCAAGTACAGATAGCTAAAGAACTCGACAGACAATCCTGTCTCTCTTTGGTTGTTATTTTTGGAACATAAAACTAGGCCGATGGAACGTTAAAATTGATATATTAATTTATGTTACACTAGCTGACCTCACAAATGTTATTTTACAGTATACATTATCATTTACATATTATCCCGTGAGAATAAAAATATTGTCTGGGATGAAAAGTATCCTAACAGTCACCCATTGTGTAATCTACAATACTATCCAATTGTATCTAAATCAGTGTAGTGATTTCCGAGTCACCCTACTAAACTTAAAGTGTTATCCCGCGGGATTAGCCGTTTCCTGCGCAAAATCTATTCTATCTTATGAGTTGGACCTAAAATGGATGTGTATAAAATTTCATTAAAATCGGTTCAGCGGTTTCAAAGACTAACTTAAACAAACATCGTAAAACTGGATTTTTATGTGTAAGGATGCGACGAGTTTGTGGTTAAAATTGAATTATTATTATTACTCTTAATTACGTAATAGTTATCATTATATTCGGCTTTTTAGATTGGTAGGACAAACAAACGGTGCAGCGTAGTGGTTCTAAGCCTCCCTAGTTATGAAGGGAACCACATACTCAATGCTGAGTCATTATTGGGTTATCAAAGCCAAGTAATAGATTAAACCAATTCAATTACACTTTTGTTAAATTTCATTAAAACGGGCCAAGCACGTAGTAAATAAAATACCAGTCTATAATGAATGGTTCAGGTTGAAATTATGACAGTAATATTAAGTTTAACTCTGTCATTTTAATAATTTCAGTGTGACATGACCCTAACAGGTTATCTTCCCGCTCTATCTCTTTAAGGCTTAAAATTTCGCATTCTGAACCCATAATAAAAAGGTCTCCCAAACCCATAATGATTTTAAATAGCCTGTCCAAAGATACTCCCTCTGTATGGGTATGAATATAACGATAAAAACATCCCGATTTTAACGATGAGGGTATAAAAAATATTTTGTGTTTTTTTCCACTTTCTCACTGAGATTTTGATGTATCATCATCAACCCATAACTGTCCCACTGCTGGACTCCATTCACAATGTCCCCACTCACAATGTCCCGACTCACAATGTCTTCACTCACAATGTCCCCACTCACAATGTCCCCACTCACAATGTCCCGACTCACAATGTCTTCACTCACAATGTCCCCCACATCTAGGCCATAGTCCATCACGCTTGCCACGTGCGGATTGTTAGACTTCACACGCTTTTTATAACTCTATGAGGAACTTTCACAAGAGCAAGTTTCCACATGATATTTCCCTTCACCGAAGCTAGTGATAATTAACTTGTAATACATATAACGCGCAGAATCTGATGCCTCCTGCTCGAAAGACCAACGTTCAAACCATAAAGTTTAACTACTTTTCTTGAAGACATGTACGAGTTTATCCATTCCAAATCACAACTTTCTCGTACTAA
>DWJZ01003148.1:0-17683 GCA_018249125.1 Asbolis capucinus
GAAGGCGTAAAAAATCCCGATACTTGGGTTGATCACTAACCCTTCCACCAATCCGCAATGGAACAGCGTGGCGGAGGATGCTCTAGGCTTCCTCATTCTGAGGAGAGACCCGTGCGGAATTGGACCTTGATGCAATTTCTGACATTAACGCGCTCAAATGCAACGAACAGACAAAAGTTCCTTCCTCAGAATCCTAATTTTATATTAGTTATGTCCCAAATATCTTCCATGTTACAATCAGTTACATATTTATTATAGGAACCTAGTCGTATGTATGATTTACGAGCGTGTTTATAACATGTTACTGACGATAAGCGGCCGTACCAATTCTGTAGCTGAAACTATATTTCGTACTACCCTCAAATTGACGTTATTTACAAAACATGTTTCATAAATAATCCACTATTGGAAATGAATCTTGTCATAAAATGGAGGTGGCTTAGAGCACACCTAACCACGCTGCTCCAATTTGCGGTCAGTGATCATCTCAAGTGTATGTATGTGTTAAGATCTCTGACGTGGTTTAACGACTGTTATTTACTCGTTGATATTAGTCTCGAAGCGCTCAAGAATTTAGCTAGCGGTCGCGCGTCCGTAAGCCGCGCGCCTGAAAGTTTGTGAGAATGGATGGGCGGATGCATCTTTGTTACTGTTTCACTGGACGGATTTTAATGAAATTTAGTATCGAGATATATACACTGGAATAACACAAGGGCTCATTTTTATTAACGTTAATCAGTGGTTCCACTCGAGTATGATGTAGGTGTCTTCAAGACAAGCGTGAATGCGCTTCTTCTAAGTTAATGCACTCTACCATCTACGACTACCTCGCCAATTATCGTCAGGAGGAGGGAGTCAGTCGAACACCAACCAATTATATTTGGAAAAAAAGTACCGCATGGGCGAAGACGCGGGTGTAAACTAGTAACGATCCTAAAATTGCAAACCCTATGGTTAATTCAAGACATCTTAATTTTTTCATCTATATATAGATATATATTTATATATATATATATATACATATATATTTAAATTAGTGTTTGCTTGTGGCTTCCTTTGTTTGTCCTTTACAGACTCTGAAATGGTAGGAGATAGAGCACTGATGTCATTAGCAACTTTTTTCAGAATTATCCAGTTTTGATACAGTAACAACGTACAGAAATAGCTCAATACATGACGGCAAAAAGTTTCCACTGAAACATACAAATTTGGAGCTTAAGTTGGAGTTAACAAAGTTATATAAACAAAAGAAATGAAACAACAAAATCTATGGGACATTTGTTGTTTTAGTAATTCTTTATCCTCGTATCCCAATAGATAAGAAAAATGGATCGATGCTTTGAAAATACACTAGTTAACATGAGGAAAAATAATACAAGCATGTGTACAAACGTTTTGTCATTCGCAGTCATTTTACGCCTGACTTGCTTTTTCGCGACGTGCCCTTTTTCATCGTCCCTTATATTGTTCGAAATTAATAAAATGATGGATATTTTTTTCTTTTTTTTTCTTGTTAAAGTTAATGTTTGACTACAATCCCAGCTGATGGTAAGTGGCGATGTAATCTTAGGTGGTAAAGCGTATTAATTTAGAAGAAGCCTATTCACTCTTGTCTTGAAGACATCTACATTATCTAGTGCATATCTGTAAGGTTTCATGGTCATATGACAATGACGAGCTTTGACACAAATCGTCCTCCATTCCAAGCCTATTACACGATTAAAAACAACCTTTATTATTTTTCATGTTCGGTTCTGTCTCTATTTGCATTAAAATTGGTTCAGTTGTTTATGCATGAAAGAGAAATAGACAGAAAGACAGAGTATTTTCGTATTTATAATATTAATAAGTAAAATACAACTTGACAACTCACACCCGGCCACCTGTCCCAAACTAATCGTAAGCTTGTACTACGTCGATCACACAACATATATTTTAAATACAAATGTGTTACACATAGTAGCTCCTGTTCAGCATAGAAAAGGTTGACCTGGGTGGGAATGGAACCCACGACCTCCGGCTTATTGGTCAGTTTCCCTGTCACTAGACCAACAGGCCGGTCGAAGGATAAACATTTACAGAAAGAAACCATTTTTCTGCTACAATTTAAGTTTTTAGAAAGACTTGTGAAGATTTTATCCTGGCTTCTTTATATTCCAAGCAAGTAATTGTTTTTCTTAAAGTAAAATGTTGGCTCAATCCACGCCGGGTTATCGCAAGGCATAAAAATTGAGGATTTAGGTCAAATACGTTGCTATTTGATTCTTTAACTCCTTCCCTGGTTATGGGATAAGGTAAAAGTTAAACTTCTATACTACTGTGCTACATATAAATAAATATAGCTTTGGACAACTCACACAAGGCCATTTGACCCTAAACTAAGCGTTATCCTGTACTATGGTTATCAGACAACTGAAAAACATATATATATATATTTTATATGTATATACATATATATATATTTTATATGTATTTAAATACATACTAATCACTAGACCAACCGGTCTGTCAAAATAAGGGATTAATATTTTAAGGTTCCTGTAATTATTATGCACTCATTACTAAGCTGCAAAGGTACAATAGCTTGACCTAAGAAAATATAAATTGTCCCATAAGTATTTTTGTCTCTAAAAACAACCGAGCATGGCCTTAAGTGTAGGCAATCATCGCCAAAATTTGCATCCTCATTACTGAGGAGACCTAAGGTGAATGCACTCCACAAACCTAACTGTTTACGTGATAGTGTATGCACTGTAGTATAGTAAACAGAAAGTCTTGCACACACATTAAAAGCATGTTGTACACTTTTGAACAATGTACAGAAATCGCACGACAAGCGTGGTTCCCAATAGACGACGAACATTACCCGGCGAACCTATCGCGTGATGCGACAGCTCGAGTGACGTGAATCCGACGATTGAAGGATGTACTCGCGACTCGAGACGGCTGTTATATTCCTCACTTGTATTCGTAGCATCGCTTTTTCAACTATGCTTTGGGCAACTGCTTAAAAGTCTTCGTCATCTCTGCAATCCATGACTGTCCCATTGCTGGGCTCGGGTCTTTACATCACAATGTCAGTGGTGTGGGCAATAACCCAAATTCGGATTTGTAGACATCATACTCAATCGATAACTTTATAAAGAACTCATAGGAGTGCAGATTCCCTCACGATGTTTCCTTCACTGAAGCGATAATTAACTTCTAACACGCACGTAACATTTTTATCAAAACTTAAAGTGACGTGAAAGCTATCAATACGTTATCACTACGCTATCACTACGCTATCACTACGCTATCGCTTCGCTATCACTACGCTATCACCGCGCTATCACTACTTAGTTCAAAAGTACCAAACTATTTAAAACTATGTTATTCTTTTCATAAGGCATTTTATATACTTTTTGTAGTAAATGTTCTTATCAGGACATTACCTTGGAGTAGTTAATTTGCAGTAGGAGTTTGCCTGTAAGCAGTTAATTTGCCTAATGAGCTTACTGATAAAAATCGTCTTTATCGTTCGAGGAAATCGTTTCGGGAATTGCTACGAATACGTACGTCATTAAGAGTTTATATTCGTTGACTAAATTAAGCGTTCTATGTATATATATATATATATATGTTATATATATATTATATATATATATATATATATAGATAATATTGGCATACCATATGGTTTAAAAAGAATAGAAACATATACACAAGAAATACAAAGCAACAATTGGCCTTAAACATAGCGATTTCCTCCAGGCAATCAGCCAGGAACATAATAATGACACATGGAATAAGTTGCCGTTTCAGTATTTCTGTTTGATTATAACGTAAATATGTTCAAGTCAAGAGTGAATAGGCTTTTATTTAGTTACTGCGCCTTACCGTCAAAGACTACGTCGCCATTTACCACCAGCTGGTTTCGTAGCCAAGCGCTGACATACGTAATTTAAAAAAGGGTACAGAAAGTGACACATACAAGGGGTAGCGAAGTAAACTTAATTTAAAGAGACTAAAAAATAATATGTTAAATAATTTTATAAATATGCATACTATTAAATATAAATAAATAACTTTGGACAATTCGCACACGGCCATGTGACCCCAAGTGTTAGCTTGTACTGTGGTGATCAGACAACTGATAAACATACAAATATCCTTTTAAATACATACATAAATAGATATTTCTATTACACACCCAGACACACAGAACAAACATTGCTGCTCATCACAGAAAAGTTTGACCTGGGTGGAGATCGAACCCACGACATGCGGTGTAGTAGTCAGGTTCACTAACCACTAGACCAACCGGCCTGTCAAACATTGTAAAGCTTAATAACAATAACACAATTTTATCATTTGCGATATAGACATATTTATGCAGAAGCAGAAAATAAAAATCCTTTTTATTACATATTTATGTATTCCATAATTGAAAATGAATTCTTTCCTAGATTCAATATTACTTAAGATGTTTCCTTGGATAAATTCCAAAGATGGTATCAGTAATAAGATTTGAGAAGCTGGACAAGAGGCGCTGTAGCTTACAAACTTGGAAGATTAAACTGTTGAAGTTGTTACATCTGAGCGGCTGTTGGTTACTTTAAATGACGAGTCAGTCCGCTCCAATCCCGGGGGTAATCACGAACATAGAAATATTTGCGAACAGATCTTCCTGTCATCGCTCCAGGAGTTCGAGCGCCGACATTTATTATTCAGACAAGTCGTATATTATTGTAGTTTGTTGTTGTTTTTGGGTCAGCTACTTGTTCATTTTGTACGAACTTGAATTATACCAGCATTATAAATGAGAATGTTTGTGAGGATGGAGGATGGATGGATGTTTGTTACTCTTTCTCGCAGATTGTTAAACTGAACTGAATGAAATTTGCCACAGAGACCAATTTATAGTCGGAAGTATAAAGATCTTTTCTGACTGCGCTGGTGATGCCGCTCGTTAGCTGGAATGAATTGATGTTGACATAATAAAAGAAAGAAATCGGAGAATAGTCAATAATCGGGAGGCGAACCATTGGAGAGAGCAGCAGCTTGAAGATTAATACGAATTGCTTCTTATCTACAGGTGAATTATTTGCTGGTCGGATTCATAAGAATTGTTGCTTAATATTTACACTTAATAATTTGTTTGAGAAACTTGCCGTAACAATTTTTCTATACTAATATAATACCGAGGAAAGATTTGATTGCTTGTTTGATGGAGAAGAACCAGCTCTGAAACCATTGGGTCGGTTTGATAAATTGTTTTACCATTAGAATCCTACATTATCCCTGATTAACAGGGGCTATATTGTTTTTTCGAAATTGTTAGGGGTCCGTAAGAAATCTTCGATGATGTAAGCCAACGTTATGTAATATACCAAAAAAAACATTAAATTGAAAACGCTGCGGATTTTTTTTATAATAGAGCAAAGTGATGTAGTACAATTTTATAGATGGAATCAATATCTACAAACGAGCCCGTGATATCACTGTTACAGTTATGACACAATAACTATTTTTGTTCTGGTAGCTGGTTCTTCGCAAAGCGAAGCGAGAGCAATTCCCAGTAAGTCTTTGCATTTCAAGAAAGGTTCTTGCCGAATTCACCAATAAAAATGATGGTCAAATGATATATTTTTTAAATTTATTTATTTATTGTTGAATAGCTCAGATTTTAAATACCCACTTATATTAATTAACACATATATAGTTTAAAATAACAACAATATGAACCCACGAAAACGAAAAAAATAAGAGGTAAACAGAAAAACAACTTGGAACTTAAATAAGAATTGCAAAATTAAATAGAATTAACATTATATACAGATTAAGTAACAAAAAAATAATTTTACATATATACTCAGTCGATCTCGCTAAACCGCAGGCACACATCCAAAACTACCTTCCATCCATCCGCAAACAATGTACATCCAAAACGGCGGATTACATCCACATTTTAAGAGTATAAGATATAAAGTTAGATATAAACATAGCCCTGTCTTCTATACTTGTTAGTTCCTAGAATAGTGTTATAATGCAACGATTTAATGGAAATTGTATGAAAAAATCGATTTCATACATAAATATTTTACAATAATATTTTTTATTATTTTATAATAAGATATTTCATCGTGTGTCGTAATATAAAAAGTAAACGAACAAGACGGAAAGTTGACAAACTGATTTGTCATTAGTATCAGTGTCAGTTGTCACCTGTCAAGAGTTTCTCCCCGCCACCGCAATCTTACCGTGACTGGCTGTAACTGGGTCGTAATGTCGTTGCGATTATAAACAAGCGGTGAGGGTCTGTTTAGATTTAAAACGTTTAATATCGACGACGATATACGTTTAAAAATAAATTTCTATGTTAATAAAAGCTCAAGTAACATTAATCAGGTGGGGTAATAAATCTATCTGCTAATTTGCTTCACTAAAAATACGAAATCTTAGACCAAGGATGCTCTACCTTTTTGACAGTCGGACCAAACTGCGGGATGATAAATTTACTACGGGCCACTAGTACTTACTATGAGGGTTTGCGTAATCAAAAAGTTGTAAAGACATTCTTGCGCGGTCCATTTAAAATCGTTCGCGGGCCACGGGTTGTGCAGCCTTATCCTAGGCTGAAGTCGATTCAATGCTGGTAAATCCGCTACTGGTGGCATGTTTCAGGGTTTCGAATGGAAACCATTAGATGGGCTAATCGTTTATCCTGTTGTTATGTGCTTCAACAGGGTATACCACAAGAACAAGAGATAGGGTCACACTAGAGTTGGTGGGAGTCCCCGCTATTTCTTTTTAAATTTTCTGTTTGCTACCTGTAAACTATGGAAACAGTAAACTCCCTCCATCGGTGTTCTCAATAGCTGTGATATGGGGACCTTCAAGAAGCGGGTCCATCGTTCCTCCTTGGCCGACGACGCCTTGGTGACGCTTCTGGTGTTGCTGTCTCTGTCTCTGTATGTCGATGACCACCTACCACTAGATGACCCTTATGCTCAATTGTCTGCTTAAATAATAAATTAAAAAAATAATACACACGAATTGAGTACCTCTTCCTTTTTTGAAGTCGGTAAATAAAATAACTTCTTGATCGCAAATTAAATACATTACTTCGAAGATTATTTCGAATTTCTAAGAACAACTTATTTGCGTACATACGGTGAATGGTTGAGTTCTCCGGTTTCTAAGAATCGTTCCTTAATATTTATACATTTTACTAATTTATTAAAGAAACTTTCATTAAGATTCTTCGGTCCGCTATTAGCTCAGGATGATATATTATTCTGTAACGAAATAGATATACGAGTATATTAAACGCCTTCACAGACATAATTCAGTTATGGCTTTACAGGGATTGGTTTGGGGTTAAAAGGACACCATTATTGTGTTTTTCACATTTTTCTATCGATATTTTATATCTCTAAATCTTATAACGTTTCTAATCCTACTACAGTTATAAACATAAAACTGTTCATAGCCCTGCGGCTTGTTTCGATTGTAAGCGATCGAAAAAGTTAAAAAACAGCGGGCGCGCTCGGTAGAAGGACCGCCAGTGGCAGAAAAATCATAAACGCTTCCGTGCTTCTGAGGACACGGAAAGCCGTCGGTCCCAGTTGTCGTCGTGAGATAACAGTCGTTAAGCCATGTCGGAGGCCTTCGGGTGTAGAATAACTTCCAACACTTCTAACGCTACTAACCCCTCCGCCAATCAATATTGGAGCAGCGTGGTGGAGCATGCTCTAGGCCTCCTCAGTATGAGGAGCGTGCTCATTAGTGGGCCATCGATGGAAACCAAAAACTCTTGTAAACGTTTGGACATTTGGGTTTCCTTCACGCGCTCACCACTGAACTGATTAGGAAGAAACTTGGCACACAGAAAATGAACACAAGATAGATTTAATTGCCATTGTAGGTTCCCTTAGAATGAATCAGACGTTTACATGTTTGTGCCTAAATCAGTGATTAAACGGATTGGAATAAAACATGGCACGTATACAGATCATGTCTTGGATTTTAACACAGCGTTACATCGGGAACATAGGTTCTCTGTCATCTATCGACGTACACCACAACATCGGTACCTAATAAAATTGTAACTGAACGATTTTTGTACACCCTACTAACACTATAAAAATACAAACTAGTGCGGATTGATGGATGGATATTTGTCACTTTGACACACCAAAACTACATGGATGTGATTGAAATTTAGCACAAACATGGATTATACTCTGGAAAAATACACAGTCTACCTGTTATCGACATCTTGCTGTACGGTTTTATGAATAAAATCCCTAAATTCATACGAGATTTGCTTATTTGTCTGTGAATTTATTTAAAAAACGTGTAAAATGTCAACCCATAAGCAAAGGAAATTATAGTATCGTTGAATATCTAAATGACAAGGATGCATGGAAATGATTCGCCCTGCTCCCAGTCGCGTTCGGACTAGTAAACGTCGTCTGTAATACATTTAAATTTTGTTATTAAATAGAGCCTAACAGGCCTACGCTAGCGTACGTAGTCCTAACTTTGTATTGTTTTTAAAGCTGATGACGGATAGGTATTGGCAAATCAAAAAAAAAAATCTTTTAATTTTTTTTATGTATTATATATTTTATTAATAAATGTACAACTCTTGTAGGGACTTTGTATTGTAAGATTTTGACTTTAGTTTAGTGAGCTGTTGGTTCCTAAGACGAAATAAACAGTTTCATTTTTCACACATTTATTTTAATTTAAACAAAGCAGGGGCTGGAAAGTGTTTCAATAAAAGTTTGTATAAAATAATCATACGATAAATTTATTTGTTTCAGAGTCATTACTACTAAGAATAGTCCGAGTGTCTGTCCCGTCGTACCGAGTGAGGGGCCAGGCGGCACAGTTGGATTGCGACTTTGAACTGGGAAACGACACACTTTACTCCGTCAAATGGTACAGAGACAACGAAGAATTTTATCGATATATGCCCAAATATGACCCCCCGAAACACGCTTATAAATTGGAGGGAGTTAAAGTAGATGTAAGTAATTTAGTTTATTATCTGTTCGTAGTATAACATTGTTCTTACATAAGCCACACATGCTCAATACCCGTATCAACTAAATTGGGTTATTCATTTCCTACCTATTATCCCATGGGAACAAAACAGTTTTCTGGGATAAAAAATAGTCTACAACCATTGTCCTTACATAGGCCACAAATATGCTAAATTTCATTTAAATTGGCCCTGTGGTTTCGGAGTTGCCATACTAATTTTAACCTGTTATCCTGTGGCAACTAAGCCATTTCCTGGGATAAAACATGTTCTATAACCATTCTCGGGTTTTATAAAACGATTTTGCCAAGTTTCATCAGAATCTGTCCAGTGGTTTTTGCGTGAAGCTCAAATAGACAGACAATACATCCAAATAAATGTTTTGGTCTCTATATCGATAACAAAGCCTTCCTGGATCAAGATTAAAAAAATACTCAATGTACAGAATTGTCCCCGTTAATATAGATTCTGTTAAAAGAAATTTTAAAATGGAACCAGTAGTTTTTGAGTTTGTACATAACAAACAAACAAAGAAAAATCAATGACATATTTATTGTAATTTCGTTTAAATTTCACTAAATCCACATAGCCCTATTGTTCAAACAACAAGTCGATTTTGTAAAGCTTGTTCAACAAAGTACGGTTGGGAAATATTGGCAAAAGATCGGAAAAGGAAATGAGCCTCTGCACAAACAATGTACCGAGCGCCGCGTCCTGAAGTGCTGGCTCACAAACATGGCGCAACGCACTCTTGCTGTACTGAACAACTGTTCGTACTGATAATTAATGGGGACGTTGCCAGTCCTTGTGCAATGCTAATTGATATGGGAAATTTTTTCTCATAATTACCATTTGCAAAAAAAATTGAATGAACTGATTTAATCAAGTTTTCATTTGAAATAGTTTTCCATTGTGAATTTTTTAACCTAATACGAGCAGTTGTTCTGATAATTTAGCCTTTTGAATATATTCTATATGTTAATTCGGAGATTACTCAAAAAAATTGCATTGCATTCAAAAGAATTCACAATACACGTCAATAATTTTAAGAATAACAAACTTATTAAAAAAATTAATAACTCAAGCTTTAATTATATATCCCTAATACAAAGAAACACACAAAATTTCAAAACTGTATTGTTAACCGTTGAGAAGTTGTCTCCTTGTCTAGAGCCAATCCTGAACGTAGCATCAGGTCATGCTAATCATAAAAATGCATTGTCATCAGAATGAAAGCATTATACAAAATTTCCGATACGTAGTATAACAGGAAGTGAGTCTAATTGCAATTGCAATTGCTTGCAAGATTTAGCCCGTAAAAAAAATATACTAATATACAAACATACACTACAAGTTAAATAAAAGCTTGTAAAAATATGAAATACATGACAACTACGAGTATATTTTGGATTTATATACATTGCGTTTATTGCAGCTATAAGCAGAGATAGGCTTGTCTATGGTTTGACATAGCCGTCTCGAACGTGAGGTCCTGGGATCAAAGTGATGTGCCTATCACAAGTTGATTATCAGTTGCTATGGTGAAGGAAACATCGTGAGAGTGCACTTCCGAGAGTTCTCCATAAGTTTTTCAAAGGTGTGTGAAGCCAGCGTGGGGCACTATGGCCTCTTACATTGTAAAAACTCAAGCAGTGGAACAGTTATGGGTTAAATGATGACAACCATTTTTGTATGCATCCATAAATATCTCTTTATCACACCGAACCAACTAGTGAGGTAAACAATAAATAGTCATTCATTCTCTCGGCGTGCGAGAAATCCCTTAAATAATCTCCTGGGAAATGGATAAAGCCATGAAGTCGGCTGTTTATTTTCCTGATCCTGTTTGGATTTTCCACCGGAACCAAGGACAATGAGGTACTGATTCAATGACAAATAATTCAGCAATTGAAGAACAAAACGTGTAAGAAAAATAAGAAAATGGGACCAACAGGCAATCCAATTTGTGATTCGAACTAAATATGTCTAACCACTTATCTCGGGTGCTGGGTAGCTGAGGAAGATCTATAACAGACTCCACGCTGCTCCAGTGCTGTATACTCTACGTATGTCTCCTCAGTCATGAGAAGAGACCCGGGCTCATCACCGTCATCATCATCCTGCACTTACCCCATTTTATTTGGGACCGCCGCAATATGTTTCTCTGTTCCATTCCGTCCTATCAGCTAGTTAACTGCTCACTCCCTTACCATTCATATCATCTCTCATACAATTCGTCTGTCTTTAGTCAAGATGTTCTCGGACTCTTCCATTGACATTTATGTCAATAATTCTTCTTTTTTCGTGCTTTTTCTCTCAACATCTTACATGCCCTTATCTATACTAATAATAAAACTGTATTGGGGTCAATTCTGTACATTAAGTATTTTTTGAAAATTTTGATGCAGGGCAGGCTTTGTTATCGATATAGAAGACAAAAAAGTTTTTTTTGGATTTATTGTCTTTTTGTCTGTCTGTCTATACGAGCTTCACGCAAATACTACTGGATAGATTTAGATGAAACTTGACAAAGTCATAGTTGAAACCTTGAGAATGGTTATAGGATATGTTTTATCCCAGGAAATATCATAGATCCCATGGTATGGCAACTCCGATACCAGTGGATCAATTTAAATTCAATTTAGCATGTTGGCGGCGTATGGTGTTGACGACGGTTATACGATACTTTTTATCCCAGAAAACCGCTCTGTTCCCGTGGAATAATAGGTTGAAATAGTTTGCGTGCTTATAGCGTAAGTTAACTTGTAATCAACTAGTATCCGCCCGCGGCTTCGCATGGTACGTTGATGAATTATGAAGCCTTTGTGTTACTCCAGACTATAAGTTATCTCTGAACCAATTTTTTTTACATGTTATAAGTATACTTGACTATAATCCCACCTGATGGTAAGTGGTAGATGGTAAAGCATTAACTTAGAAGAAGCCTATTCACTCTTATCTATTTATTATTTAGATCAACTCAATAAGATTTTCGTGAAATATTAATAATTATCCATCCATCTTCATAAACTTCCGTATCTATAATATTTGAAGGATACCTACCCAATCTCGTGGTTGAACATTTTTATTAAACGTTTATTTATTTGTCATTTCAAATTCAGGCTACATCCAGTACCTTTTTATCCAAGCGTACTTTTCGAACAACACGAACTCTCAAAAAGCGGGGAAATATTGGTACAAGATTGAAAAAAGAGACGCCGTTATATGAACACCTGCAACATTCAAAACCATTGACAAATAAACTGCTCTGTTTCAGTTGTACTAAAGAGAATTGATAAAAAGAAAATCTGTGTTCGTATTGAGTACTTTATCCCCTGGTAAGTCAGATAGTCAGCTGCCGGAACAAAGTTCTGCATAAATAGCTATCCTGTATGCAGCTGAAATTCAACTGTAACTCAAAGTAAAAATTAACTGACATTGACAGTGTTAAAACTCTCAAATGTCAATGTACTTACACGATATTATGTAATGTTATGAACTATTTACAACGTGTTTCTATGTAACTTTTCTAGATCTTAAATATTTACATCTGGCCTTGACTAACTGTCAGCGGAAAATTGTCGCTCCACTACTTGGAAAAGGTTTTCCCTATACTGGGAGGCCCACGAGCTACGAACAAAGATACCCACTCATTACTTTGAAAAAAGAACTATTAAGAACAAAAAAGGATAATATTAGCCTCAACAAGCTTATTTTTGTAAGATTGTTAGTTCTTTCTACAATGAATTAAAGTAATCAAACAGTGAAAGGATTTTATACCTTAGAAGTTGGTATAACTAACTAAAGTTCTGAACTTTTAGGAAATCTGAACGGTTATAAAGTGTATTAAAAATTGTAGAAGTCTACAATTCAAATTAAATTATACGTACATACTTTGAAACGCTCCTACGCCGGCAGCTCGTGGCGATACTATGTAAGTGAAGTACCAAGTTAAGCAGTCACGGGCACAGTTCCTTCACTAGTTTCCACGTGCGACTTTTAACCATGTGATATATTGTTCACAAATAGTAAATTATTAATCTCGGTTAAACCTATGCCAAATTTTGTATATTCTCTCCGTTTTTCGTTTAGTAGTTTTTTCATGAACGAAGAATATATATCCATCCTTCGAACTCCACTGAACTACAACGATCCTTTTTCATATTTAAATGTAAAATTAACTCTGTCTACCTATAACACTTTCATGTCTATAATACTGAACTGATTTTAATAAAAAATATTATAAAGTTATTTATGTCATGAGAAGTTATTTCTCAATCCCTTAAATTGGTTGAATTAAAATGAATTTTGTACGGAATCTCATCATAGCTAAAGATAAAACTTTAATACTTTTTACGAGCCTGCTTTGATTTTCAAATTTCAATCGGTGTGGAGGTGAAGTAGGTGAAGACTAATCCATAAGAAAGAAAGCGAGACACATGCTAGTCAAATATAACAGCACCCACGAGTGCTCTGTAGTGTCCGAATCTTATTGCATGGTTTCCTCTAAAATTCTATTCTCATGTTATCTAGAACTGATATGTTTAATAATGTTGCAGAAATCTCTCATTGTTGTTCGTTTAATGAAAATGGTTACCACTGACCTGTCCAGTGTATTATTTCGTTTAGATAATATCGTTGTGTAAACATATTCATTATATCTTGGTTTTATTAGAACACAAAGGTCATGGGATTTGATAACGAATAAAACAATGATATGAGCTACGAGACAACAAGTGTTTTATCCGGATGCTGGTGAATGACCTTGCTTGTTTCGTAAGAATTATGATATTAGGTAGCCTTTTCCACCCCCTCTTTACCCCCTTTCAAACTGACTCTTTACCCTCACTTTTTCATCCTCTCTCTTTTCTCATCAAGAGAAAAATTTATTCCATATTCTTCTATAAAAAATCTCGTCTCTGGTAGCTTACAGGCGTACCACACCATCACGGTTCCACGTACCATGGGAATCATTATGGTACAACGCAATTTATACGACGATGTAACCGTTCAATTATAGGTATAAATATTATTGACAGGCCGGTTGGCTTAGTGGTTAGTGAACCTGACTGCTACACCGAAGGTTGTAGGTTTGATTCCCAACCAGGTCAAACTTTTCTGTGATGAGCAGGACTGTTCGTGCTGTGTGAGTGTAAATATCTATATAAATATGTATTTAAAATATATATGTATGTATGTTTGTCAGTTGTCTGATCACCATAGTACAAGCAAACGCTTAGTTTCACAGTGAGATGGCCGTGTGTGAGTTGTCCAAAGATATTTATAATTTTTTATTAACAAGGCAACAGTACAAATATCAGATACCTTTTTGGTATTGGTTTCTACTTTGATGAATATTCGTAAAACACGGTGGAAAGATTTGTTCTAGTTCTAGCAAGCATACATAATAATGTGGAGGGAAGTATACAATTTAATGGACGGACTTTCTCGACGGTGATATTATCTTCGGTCTATAGAATTATTAGCGACTGATGTCCCCAACTCTGAGTGTGCAAATACACGAGATATTACTTCGCTTTTCATCAAATGATATTACGAATAAAAGACATCAATGAAATTATAATATGAATGGATTCGCTGGAGTTCTACATTTTACTAATTGCATGTCGTATTCGACAACTCGAAACGTTCTTAGCCGACTTGTGTCGTTTGTCAATGATCTGCAAAGTGCACGGGTGACGGCTAGTGGCAAAAACTTGAGCACTCCCGATGACATCTAAAACTGTTGTTTGCGGTTATTATCGTCAGATTGCAGTCGTTAAGCCATATCGAAGAACAATTTTGTCGATATCTGTCGACACAAGTGGAATATGATTTCATTCTTCACGATAATTTAATAGAAGCGATAGAAATGGCGTCTCTATCAAACGTATGGCTATAAAATAAATCGAACGCTTATTCAATATAGATATGTACATTTATTTGGGACTTATGATCAAAACCACAACATTCTTTAACACATTATGTTGAATACAATACTTAAGTGATACTTATCGGTATACAATTTTTGTTTACACTGCCGAACTCAGCCTTTATTGGTTATTTAAATCTAGAACAGAATTTTTACTCATATTTTATAGCTCATTAGTACAGAATTTGTACAAAGATTCTGTGCCTCTTTAGTACATAATTTTTATACAAATTCTATCGATCATTTGTAGAGTATTTGTGTTCAGATTCTATCGCTCATTAGTACAGAATTTGTACATGAAGTCTATCGCTCATCAGTACAGAAATTGTGTTCAGATTCTATCGCTCATTAGTACAGAATTTGTACATGAAGTCTATCGCTCATCAGTACAGAAATTGTGTACAGATTCTATCGCTCATTTGTATAGAATCTGTACGCAGATTCTATTGGTCATTAGTAAATATAGAATTTGTATACGGATTTTAGTATTAAGGAGCGTTATAACAATTGTTACACACTTATCCTACTAATGTTATTAATGTGAAGGTTTGAACGTTGAACCTTCGAAGGGGGCCTGAGTTCGAATCCTTCGCTTGTTTCGGTGAAGGAAAACATCGTGAAGAAACCGATACTTCTTAGAGAAATCTACTAATTTGCTCTTGGCCAGGTCTACGGAGTCTGTACCATCACATTATCAGAGGTAGCCCAAACCCATCAGTGGACAGTTATGCGTTGCAATGATAATCAACGAACCTTTTTACTTATTGCTGTACACATTTATATTATCATTAATATAGTGTATTTCATTTGACAGTTACATAAATCTGATGACAGAAGAGTAACATTACACCCGGTGACTTTGAAGTCGTCGGGGCTCTACCGGTGTGAAGTATCTGCAGAAGCGCCAAGCTTCGCTTCCGCTGCTGGTGAAGGAAAGATGGAAGTTATATGTATGTAATGAAGTATAACATTCTGATAAGTACCGTTATTTCCTAAAACATAATTTTTGTGTTCGTTCCCAGACATCTGTAGGCGGTAATAGCAATTTCTATGGCGTCATTGCAAACGGCATAATTATGACATATTCTGATGTATTCAGTGACTATTAAAAAAATTGGATTTATTTGGAAATAGTTTAATATTCAATTAACAATAAAATATGACATGACAGGTGGTTTTTGAAGTATATATGATGAGTAATTCGGAAATTAGATTTCGAACGAATAAAATAATGTTGAGTTGGAATATGTGTAAACTTGGTTAAGTGACTAAAAGAAAACAGACCGATTTTAATTTAAACTGTGTTTACCTAACTTTTACTTCATATTTATTTATATCTATTATATATTATAGGTTTTAATAATAAAAAAGATCACACATCTACCGAACGTCCTACGAGAGCCTAATTTTTACTCTACTTTTTTATTTTGTACAATTTATGTCTAATTTTGAGAGGATCTTTTGGTGCCCATGTTTATCCAGACGGAAGCTTCTTCCCTCTAAGGGCCTCTAAGGAGTTATACTTTACTGAGGTGCGTTAAAATACAAATTGAATTGATAAAATATCATTTCCACCACATAACTTTATAAGTGACCCTGTGTTGTGGTGATCCCTGTATCCAAAGCGAGGGCCCGGGTTCGATTTCTGCGCCTATGTGACAGATGAACGTTTATTGTCGGTATAAGCATTTATTTGTAAACTTTACATTTAGATATGTAGGTAAATACCATTTTCATTTCTGTTATATTTATAGTTAAGCTCTTTTGGTTTAAAAATGTGTCAAATATTAGAATGAAACGAACGAATTCAGTTTCGTGGCAGAAATAGCGGGTCAAGAGATTCTACACTCTTCGATTTGCGAACCAAAAATTCATTTCCCGTTGTCAAGGAAACGTTAGATACAGAGCACATCAAATTCATTTCGTTTTAGGTCAGGGAAGGCAATTTGCAATGTTGCAATTTTGATATTTAAATTGTTGCGACTAAATTATCTACTACACCACTCCAACTGCATTTAGGGTAAACTGTTTAAGATAAAACATTAGACCGATCGACCTTGTATTAAACAATGCGCTCAATATATTATTAAGTTACTACCTACGTGATTAATAAAAGCGAAAATTAGACTCGACCAATGCATTATTTGAACGTCTCTCTTACTCCCTTGATTAGCACACAGATATACCATATCAGAAAAAGAACATAGGATAGATTTATCCTGATTATAGGTGCCTCTGGGATGGCAAATTAGTGCGCTTTACCATCTAAGACCGCTGCTTATCATCAGACAGGATCGCGGTTGAGCACTTATTTACAGAACGTAAAAAAATGTGAAAGTTTATATGTATGTGTGCGTTTCCTTCACGTGCTAAGTGTTGAAAGGATTAAAATGAAACTTGACACACACATGCGGGATGAAACAAATTTTACATAAATATAACGCTTTTAAACAAAAAAATATTTATCTGGCTAGCAAGAAATCCTTTACAGAAGTTGGGCAAACGTTTCCTCATTACTCAAATAAATGTATGACTAACTTTACTTCCCTAGATTTACCAAGAGAAGGACCAAGAATAACAGGGAACGAGCAGGAAAACAGACGAGGAGACTCCTTGTTTTTAAACTGCACGTCTGGCCGGTCGTACCCGGCTGCCGTACTCAGCTGGGACATTGACGGAGAGAAGGTAAATTTCTTCTTAACATAACTTCTTCTTAA
>DWJZ01003149.1:0-17683 GCA_018249125.1 Asbolis capucinus
CACTGTATATAAAATCAGTGTATTATCATTACTTGATTCCAAAATTGTATATCCTTAATTCATACTTTATTTACGTCGTACTAAACATTAGGGGGATGCTACATTTTTGCTTCCAATGCGGCGATTGATACTGAACAAAAGCTACAGTGGACTATTTTATGCAACAATGAACTTATTACAAGCACAGCTTAATAATAAACTTTGTGTAACTTTTGGCAAATTTCGTTGAAAATATGACGTTAATTTTTGCTATGGAGTAAAATATAAAGTTTCTAATTAAATCAAAACAGAAAATAAAAACAATAATAGAGCCGGGCAATTTTTAAAAAATATCTTTTTCAGACAGTATGTGGAAAGCCCATTGAACAATTTTGTTCATATCTACCTGTGTAAGAGAATATTGATAACTAGGTAGTTCTTTTTTAATAAAAACAAACTTTGCCATCATAACTGATATTACAATAACATGTGTATATAATGTTTCGAGAGGCTTGCCTTAAAGAATTCCAAAAAAAACAGAGCACTAAAGCGCTTTGTTTGTCCAAAAACTTACTAAAAACAAAATTCTTTAAGTATAATAATATATTATTTGTAAACCAAGTAAAACAAATGGAAGTTACGGCTCATTTACTTTCGTAGTTTTAGCTAACTTTTTACCGTATACCTGGTATGTTACGATACTTCGTAAACACGAAAAAAATATATTCCAACGATAAAACGAAAACGAAAATTCCTTAAGGCTGTTTGCATTAAAACATCGAGTAATTATAATTTAACATCCGCGTCCTTTGATCTTTGAGATATTTTCGATATTTTAAGAGTAACGTTATTTCGATATTTTTAAAATAATGTAAGCTGAATAAAATAACTAAATAATGAACGATTATTTTCAAAACATAGTATCACGGGTGGTGTGGTATCAAAAACATGACTAGGTTACTAGTAAATCTATATATGTATATAAAATTCTATGTTTGTGACTTTGTTTGCTTGTCATCTATAGACTCTGAAATAGGTGGGAGATATAGCACTGATGTCTTTAGCAACTTTGTTCAGAATTATCTGGTAAAAATGTTGATGTAAAATGATAACGATCAGATTAATATAGATATATCAGCTTCTGGCAAAGGAACTCTTCAACGATTAACAAATCATGTAGGAAATTTTGTAGGTGCATACAGCTCCAAATAATTTCACATTTTTGTTGAACCTCAGCGTACCCTGACCGCGTACAGCTTGTACCATATAAAAGCGAAAAGTCTCCAGTGTCAACTTCGGAAGAATGTTAGAACTATTTTTCGTGATATAACTAAGAAGGATATAAATGCGAAGGGTCTTTTCACATTTTTCTTCTTACCTGGTTGACAAAATAGAAGCGAAATCCTTTTTCTTGATTTATTAGTCATACTTGTATATTTTACTGTTTGAACAAATATTTCAAGCAAAAAAAAATTTTACAGTTAAAATTATGAATGGTTCAGTGGCGTGATAGTGTCGGACTCGCATGATGGTCTAGTGGTTAGTGAACCTGCCGAAGATCGTGGGTTCGATTTCCACCCGGTACAAGCTTCTCTATGATAAACAGGAATGTTTGTTCCATATTTGTAATAAAAATCTAACTAACGTAACGTCCCATTTTATTATAAGCGACATCTGATGAGCTTTTCGGGTTATTCTTCCTATTAATATTTTTGTTTTTCTGTTTTACCGAATGACTTATGACTGGGTGGATTGTTTTATTTTGATGAATTTTTTTATTTAAAAGATAATACTTGTCGGGTAGCTTCATGTCATTTTAAGCGACATCTGACGAGTGATTTTTTAATATTAGTTTTTTTTCTAAATGCTTGTTCATAAGATTTAATGGGTTGCCGTAATTTTGAGCAACATCAGACGGCTAGTTTTTTAATTTTCTTTGATAATGCGTAACTGGTTGCGACTACGTTGACAATGGCCTTTTCATTGTATTACTTGTCGGAGGAATTTGAAGTCGGTTTTTTTAAATGATAAAAATGATTATTGGATTTATTGTCTGTCTGTCTGTATGTTCTAGCTTAACTGAGCGTAAAACTGGACAGATTAAGATGAAACTAGGCATCGTAGTAGTTTGAAACCCGAATTAACGGGTAAATAACTATTAAGTTATACGATACACATTTGTTATTACAGGAAATGGCTTAGCTCCCACAGGATACCGTTAAAATTAGTGTGGCAACTCCGAAACCAACGACCAATTTAGATGAAATTTTACAAGTCTTGGCTTATATAAATGGTGTAGGTTAAAGTTAGTATGGTAACTCTGAAACGACTGGACAACTCTTCATCCGAAGCGTAGCGCAATTTCTAGTATCTATATAAGTGTCTATTTAAAATGTATGTTTATCAGTTATCTGATCACCATAAATGCTCAGTTAATGCTAAGTTTGGAGTTAGGTGATCCTACGTGAGCTGTCCAAACATATTTATTGTTACTATCAGTTTCTTTCATATTTATAATAAGTCGCCACATCGCCACTTATCAGAATGTGACAGTTTTGTAGGTTCCTATTTATATTCTACGCCTTTTTTATTCTTCTCCATCACTACACCTTTACTCGCGGCAATAAAAGGAAACGACCAGCCCAATATTTATTCCTACTGGAAGTATAGTCACCGTAGTAAAATAATCATTTGAAGAAGGTTTTCTCCACTAACTTTAGTTTCTTTCTCTACTAACTTTGCTATCTATATAGGTTTATCGTTTTTAGTTAAAACTTGTGTGCATGAGTGAATATTATGAGTTATTACTGTTTTATCGATATTTTGATCCGTCTTACGAATTACATCCGTATATTATGTATCCCAGTGATATCCTAGTGGTAGTTTACGTTGATCTCTCGCCTACGGTAAAGGAAAAAATTGCGAGGAAACCTGCGCTCCTGAGAGTTCTGCATAAGGTTTTCAAGACTGTGTGAAGTCCACCAATTCGTTTGGTCACTAAGCCAGGGTATTGGACTGTGAACTATACATTGTGAATGCCCAAACCCAATAATGGGGTAGTTATGGCTTGCAATGATTATTGTAATACAACTAATACAGTATTTTAAGGAGCAATGTATTTTTTTAAACTTGGAATTGATATAGTTATTAGTTATTTATTTGATACAGTTTCTATTTCAGTCACTTCGCTCAACTTTGAAAGCGTGCCTCAATTTTAAATATCGAATAGGTACGAATTCTAGTCAATGGGAATTTTTCAATTTGAATTTTTAGATTAAGAATTTTAACACTTCTTGATGTTCAGTGAATACGATAGATTAGAGAGATTTTGCATATGAATATCTACAGTAATATTGCAGTTCTGTTCTAACAAATCAGCTATAAAATATCTTTAGTATACAAGTTGTTCAATTAAGATTCAATCGAGGGTAGTAAATGAAGTTTTGACTGTTTGCTTACACCTATTTGCTGTAATAAAATCAACGCCTACAAAAATAAAATGGGTAGAAATGCAATTTGAGGAACTGCTTATAAAATTCGATAACTAGTCGTAATAATATTGTTTTCTGCACTTTGTGCAGGAGTTTGAGGAGACTGTGTTTGTTTGTTATCGTTGACAGGCTATAATCATGTTATATTGCTCAACAACGGATACTATTTTGAATTGGCTGTGAATGTTTGATTAAAGTTTCCAAAATTTACTATTGCGACTAACAATAATAGACAAACAAATAGTGAAATCTTAAAAATAGAATCTCCTGTACATTTAAAAAAAAAATACAGCTTTATTATAATTACAGATACAAACGTATGGTAAATCTTTAACTTTTTTAATAATTGCGAGCCCAAAACAATTAACGTACAAATACAAACTAATTGAAAATGGGTGCATGGACCGAAATTCAATTTTTCGCTTTTAATTTCCACTATTAATTTACGTTTTCAGATGTTGAGCCATTGCTCGGAGAACCAATACAACAGGCGATCGCATCGGAGAGTGGAATCGATCTCGTTTTCGATTCTCTAACAGACATAATATCAGGTATTAAATATTTGTTTTCATTTTCTAGGTATTCAATAATTTGCTTATAGAAAATACAGGCGTGATATTGGTTACGAAGACCTAAAATTTACATACAACAAGCTTTATTAAAAATATTTAAAGACACAAGGATTAATCACAGAGCCCTACTATGAAGAAACATAAAAAATTTCATAACCGTATTGTTAACCGTTGAGGAGTTCCCTTTTCTGGAGGCAATCCTGAGCATATCAGCAGATCATACTTGGCATAAAAATACATTGTCATCGGAACTCAAGTAGTATGCAAAATTTTAGCTCCGTAGTGTGAGAGGAAGTGGATATAATTAAGCTAGCAAGATTTGACCCCTAACGACTATATAAATTTACTAATATATTAATATACAACCATACACTGCCAGTTAAATAAAAGCTTGTAAAAATAATGGAGGATTTCATTATTTGAAAATAATGAAGATATCCTCTCGAAATGTTTCGAATGTTAAAAATAAATCTATCAGTAACCAATGCCATATTCCTTAGCAAATTTTAAAAGTAATGTTTAGTTGTAAATGTATATTTGTTAAAACGATTAGTAAAAACTTCGAACCCCCTTTTACAATCATTACGTGGACTAAGGTGAAAGTGATTTGATTTAATAATTCATTAAAGGGGCGTAAATAAATAAAAACATTATGCACACTAACATACATTTGACGCACACTTTAGTCAATTTCAATTAAAGAACTATTAATGGCAAATTAACTTTAAACATATTGTAATACAATTGGAAATCTCGACTGTGGACAGGATTTCTAGTAATATAATTAATTTAGTACCGAATCTCCACTGTTTATTTTGAGAGAAGGCTTATTTGTATGTTTTATGATTTCATTTTCATTTTCCAGCAATTTGTCTATTGGATGTTTGAGTCAAATTAATGTAAAATTTTATTCATTATTTTATTGTTAAATATCCAGACGAACCACTCTTATATGAATTTCGCAGAAGGGATGCTTCATAAATTACAATTACCTCATAAAATGTACGTAGGGTCATGTGATATAATATTTTACCAGTTCATTAAATATAATGATGATTTATTTATTCTAAAGCACTCATTTTGTTTCCTTTATAGAAATTTATTTATTCAATTTAGTGAAATATCGAAATAATGATGATGCCAAAAAAAAATTACAAAAAACTGATAAAACTACTAGTAATGTTGTTAGTTAGTAGGATTAAAAAAAAATCATCCATATTAATATTATTATGATATTTGCTACGGAAAATTTTGTTTATTGAAACGTGTTAATTATTAAAACATGTTTATTGTGGAACCTTATAATAACAAGATTTATTAAAAATGTTTAAAAACACAAGCTTTAATTATAGAGCCCATAATACGAAATTATATATATATATATATATATATGTATTTATTTATTATATATATATTATATATGTGTGTGTGTGTGTGTATATATATATATTAACCGTTGAGAAGTTCCCTTGTCTGGAGACAATCCTGGGTATAATATCCTGTCATGTCTGTCATAGAAATGTATTGTCATCAGGACGGAAACTTTATGCAAAACTCCATGGAAGTGGGTCTAATTAAGCTTGCAAGATTTGACCCGAACATTTCACAAATACTACCATACTATTATACAAACGTACACTGCAATTTAAATAAAAGCTTGTAAAAAGTAAAGGTTTTTTTCTCTGTTCCTCTATAAAAATGTTCCGAGACTACTTTTGGTAGAAATTTAGGAACCTACGTAATCCAATGGTTAGAATCATTTAGAATTAAAAATATGTACATTGTAAAATATCATAGGAATACTAATATTCAAAGATATAAGATATATTAATAAGATTTATGATTAAACGAACTTACCTGTAAGTGAAGTTCGATCATAATTATGTGAAGTGTTTTTTGCGAAGAGATTATTTGATTACATAATATTGTCTCCAGAAACCGAAGATCTCGCTACAAAAATCTCATCACTGCGGGACATCAATACGAAAGCTGGATTATTGGTTGCCATAGCATCTGATAAGGTCAAGGAACTGGCTCATCAAATTGACAACCACAAGAAACAATGCACTGCCAAGGACGCACCGCTTTGTGAGACACTCAACACAAACTATTTAGACCTGCACATGAAGTTTGACACGGTACGTATTAGTTAAGTACTAACTGGCTTTATTTAACCTACGGTACTTAACAGCTGGCCTTAATCTACGGATTTTTTTATAGCGAAAAATTGATAGAAGGGGTTGAAATTGAGGATGAAATTTAAAGTTTGAGTGAAAGTTCGTCATTTTCAAACATAAAACGTCGTCATAAACGTCGAAATAAGGGATAAAAACGCAAACTTTGTCGCGGGAAAATTTAGTTACATCATGCTACTTCGGCGTGGATTGCTGGAAGAGTGTCAGAATTTTAAAGCTTCTCAAAGACAACTGACATACTAATAACGCCTGAAATCTTACGACAACATCAAGCGCCGATAAATTAACGTGTTATTTATGTGTTTCAGTTATTTGAACAATAATGAGAGCCGAATGAAAATACATTTGGCAACTTGGCCCTTACCAAATATATATTATTTTATATTTCCTCAGATATTACAAAAAGAACCACAATTGTTGGAACTCCGAATAATAGGCGTTCAGAACTTAACCGCAGCTATATCAACAGCCAAAAAAGAATTTAAAATGATACCTTCTGCTGTAACTACACAAACCGCTTTCTTAAGAGAGGGTAAGGTATACCTAAAATGTAATGTAGTAATTTAAAAATTGTTTTAATTCATGAAATCTATTGTTAAGGAAAAAATAATTGGGCTAAGCTAAATAAATTGAGCAATTATTACAAACATAATATAATTTGTTCTATAAACCTTTTCATGTACTAACATTCTAAGTGTGTCGGCTCATTCTTGTTTTTCCTTATTTTATAGCCATTTTTACTCTTCTTCCATAATTTCCATCTTTTGTCATTCTAGCGCTTGCAAATATTTTCAGCAACATAATTTGAAATAAAATTTTGTCATAGTTATTATCATGAAAATATTGTGACATTTTTAATTTGTTCACGCCTTGCAGGAACAAAGCGATTTTTGCACGTAAAATCCCCTGCAGCCCTATAGACATGATGCCCTATGCAAAATGATGAAAACAAGATTTTAGGAAAATATTTAGCATTTTTCTCAAACATATAGTATAAAATAATGCATTTTAGTTTCACCAAAATATTTCAGATATATTGCGGGACATAGAACTCCGACGGCAATCCATTCACAGTTCATCGAAGATTTTTAACGATATTGTACGTCATCTGACGGCAGGGCTGCATGGTTTGGCAATGCAACTAGAAATCGGGTTGAACAGACTACAAAAATATGAATTCTGGAGGTGGTTATTATTGTTAGGTAAAGCTTTGTGAATGTATATTATACTATCTATTTAGATAACCTACTAAAATACTGGTGTCATTGGTACCTATTAATCTAAGATCGATACGAACCATATTGGAATGTTTGAAAAGTGCTATTTAGACGCATGATTATAACAAATATCTTCCCGCAGAACTGAGCATGCTTTGTGCATATTCCAGCGCTCAGCTCCAATGCTTATTTGGGAAGGAGGTTAGAAAGCCAACTATTATGTGTTCTTATACCTGCCGAAGACGTCCGACATGACTTAACAACCACTCGATCAACAACGTATAGCTACAACAAAACAACAGCTATGTTTGTCAGTGACAAAAACGTGTCTCGACATATGCAAACTCACTTGAAATATTACTTTCAAACAATCAACACATAAACCAGTTCCACAATACCGCAATGTGTATTCAAATAGTTTATTACCACCTACTAGGTACAGAAAGAGTAATTCGATTTAACGTAGAATGTTTTTTGAACTGTTTGTAGGTTCGTTGTTAAATCGTTCGTTAAGTCAACGAAGATATAATCTCTGTTACATTTAGAACATTGTTGATCGAAGATGAAACCATAATTCTTCTACTTTACGCGCCCCCTGAAACACAGATGCCCTCAAGATATTATTGCCACCAGCTATGATTCAAGTCATTGGCCATCGAAATAATACTACACTATAGACGCAGTGATCTGCCTCCAGGCAAAATAATTTATTTACTTTGTATGTTTTAATTTTGTAAATAAAAATTCTTCTACACTTTTTTTTCAGCATGTAACGTAGCTTTTGCTTTCGTTACGTTGCTCATAATGGCCGGAATACTGTGTGGTTGTGGAAAAACAAAAATACATGCGAAAAGAACCTTGCAAGTGTAAGTATTATCAGAATTGTATATAAATAAATGTACATAAATCTTTGTACATTACATGAATACTCGTGTTTTTATACAGCTTGGCTTGGGATTTCGTTTATATTCCAAAGGGTATAGGACATAGTCCTTATTGCGGATTGTTAACCTTCACCTATCTTTTTCAACATCCTTTTAACGGGGAAATCGGTTGTCGAGGTTTCCTTGCCATGTTTTCCTTATAGTAAGTTTTGCAGTGATTTCAATTGGAATTGGTACTACTATATTAAATTTCCATTGAATATCTTTTGGAATTGTGGTCAAGAATTTTAATTTTATAATTTAAAAAGTGTATTAACAATAATAATAAATTACTATTTTCTTTGTTTTCAGTTCCTCGGTTTGGTTATGTTTTATATCTCTTATCTTATGGAGTATGATTTGTGCCATTTTTTTGATTGCCGGCCATGCAGAGGTAATGTTAACTGTAAAAAAAAGTTATTATTAATTACGCCTACTAAATTTAAATAGCAAAAAATGATAGCATTGAAATAGCTAAGGAATTATTTCGTGTATCAAATTAAGAGACAATTATAATAACGAGACTCTGTTGGTTGAGTTTCAACCGTAATTCAATATAGCGTAAAGTTGTTTTATCAATGGTAGTACTGAAATCGATAATCGAAAGTATGTGTCAAATGTATGATAGTGTGCGTTACGTTTTTAAATATTAATTAAATTTAATGTATTGTAGTTGGATTATTAAGCAAAATATTAGCTTTCTCGTTACAATGTTTGCTTCCCGTATTAATACATATACTCGTATAGTTTATGGAATTTAGAATACTCGTTGCTTAATTAGTGCAAACCCTGATTCCCAAAAAAGCATGAACTGTGGTTTGGAGGGAATTAGGAGAAACCTTGAACAACACGAAACCATCTATAAAGATGCTAGCACACCGACCAATACTAGCACAGGGTGTTATGTTATGTAACCAAAAGTTTAGCAAAATCAATCGGTCACCTTCGATGTCTTCAAATACATTAAATTGTTTTATAGGTATATGTTTGTCATGCTTTATGGGACTCTCCTGAGTACAACACCTTATCTTCACTGCTGGACAAACCCTCTCCTCTGCTGACCAATGGTGAAGGAATTTTTGACGCACTCTTTCGAGAAGTTAATAATGTTACCTTAGATGTTTCCGTTAAAAATGTTCTTATGTAAGTAGTCTTACTTCGTCTTTCTTCTGTTTGCTTTGGACTTCTTGTAGAGGTTCATATTATTTGTGTAGTTTACGAAATCTCACAAATGTGTACTTTTTATTTATACTTATTGTACACATTGTTACTTAAAATTAAAATAACACTTCATTGCAATATGAGGAGGTGACAAAAGAGTAGATAGGCCACAAAATGGTAAAAAGTTACTGTCGTTAAAGCATATCAGAAATAATACGTAAAGGTCATATCGATGAACTTTTTGTCAAGCCCATAGGGCCGGTCACCGAGTCGTTACGAGTATATGAGCGACAAATGACTTTGTTTACCAGCAGTGAAATTGCTTACAGACATCTTCAATATCTGTTCACATTCCATGAAGCAGTTAATAGTGATCGTTTTTATATGCTATATCTCATACAAAGGTTACGTTTTAAAGTTAGATAGTTAAAACGATGATCAGTTAAGTACGCTAAAAGCTAATTAGGTCGATTAGTCTTGTACGTGTACTAAACCAACATTCAATAAACGTTACAGAGACTGTGAGCTCAATCGGCCAGCGTACAACGTGTTTCATCTAAATAGGCTGATAGACGTAAACAAGGAGACGTCTTACTTCGAATGGGAGGAGTTACAGGCAGATTTGGGACGCTTCACTACGTCCATAGACGTGGGATTATTGAAGACCCTGTCACTTGGATTTAACAAGCTACTCAATGATATGCTTGTGGTCACAAACGTGGATCTTGCTAAGTACAGGTAATGATTTTTTTGGCAAAAAATGGTGTTAGGTTTAACCATCAGGCAGAAATCATAAAGACTAGTCGGACGCAATCGGATGAAAAAAGTTTTCATAAACGCTACTAACCCTTCCACATATCCGCGATGGAGCATTGAATTGATATATGTACTCTAGGATTCTCGTTAAAAGATCTAGCTTGAAAGAAAAAATATGACTTTATAGTGGAAACAGTATAAAGTTCAAAATAATAATGAATGAAAAAATATATAAGAATGGAAAGAAAAAAACTACTTTGTTGTGTTCATTATCAAGAATTTTAACATTTAGTCGTTAAAACGTTATGGTATTTATAATACCAAATAACTTAGATATTAAAAAAAAATCTGCATAAACATAATACTTATTCAATATCTCTCTTGAAACACTAAATTAAATTATTTTTCAATTCTAATTTCAGGATGGAGTACAATGAGCCAGTGGTGGGGAAAGATCTACCATCCTTAGCTGATCAACTGGAGAACATTGCAGCTCAGGTGGCAGATCTAAACACAGCTGGAAGACTAGAGACTCTAGGTAATGATCATTAGTTTAATAATTAAGGCTACTATTTCTATATACGACGATGAAATAAAGGTGCACCATACATTTAAAACTCCAAGGCCAATAAGCTAAAAAGCTGTCATTTTAACGCTGCCAGTATTCCAGTAGTTCTCTAACGGGGCAGTATAATTTTAGAACACTACAATCTAAACTTGAAACGAGCTAGGAATCATACTTGACCCGCTTTGTTAAACCCAGCATTTCCTATTTTCTTTAGAATGCAGACTATTATAGAAGATGGAAATAAAACAATCTAAGTTTTAAACACGACGTAAATGTCGTTTGTACTGCAATTTGCGGCACGGCTCGATGTGAAAATAAACCAAACAAATTATGTATTTCTAGGTCTAAAAGTAATTTCTCAAAGCCTGAAGCCTTTCTAAGGCCTTCTTTTGTGTAGGCTATTGTTAAGAACTACTTTTGACTGTAATTACGACCAGTTCTATATATACTTGAGAAAATAAATAAATGTATTTGTAATTATCATTATGTATGCAGAATTTAAGGGTTTTCGCGTCAAAGATGCTCTCAATTCGATAATCTCGTTTTTGGTTTTCGAAGTGCGTTTTAACTTTCTTAATCTGAAACATAATTTAATTTAGGTCACCCTTGATTCATTTAGTCATATGTATACTAACTAAAGTAACATTTAAGTATTATCAGGTTTTATCCGTTTTTTTCAGCTACAAGAACTAAGCGGCTACATTTGACAAACATAAAACCACTGGAACAACTGAGAGCAGACCTAGTATTCAAGCTTACGGAGCTAGAGTTACAACTCACACCATTCAGAAAGAAACTGAACATATCACTCAGTCATATTCATACCGCCCAGTACTATATAGACAATCAAGGAGAAACTATTGCTCAAAGGGTAACATAATATAATTAATAATACATCACTGCTACCCATTCGAGCCTACTACTGGGCTTGGATCTCCTTTCACAGTGTTGCCAGGTCATGGTCCACAACGGACGGATTGGTAAACTTCAAGCACCTTTGAGAACTTCATGAAGAACTCTCGGAAAAGCAGGTTTCCTTACGATGTTTTCCTCCGCTGAAGGAAGTGATTATTACATTCCGATATGCATATACTTTTAGAATGAAAGGTGCGCGCAGCAGGATTTAAACCCAGGAATTCTTGTACTAGAAACCTTTGCATCGTTCAAATCATTAAGCTTCAATGCTCTGTATGTTGTACGATACAGATTACTTCATATATATACTGCAATACTCATAACTATCAAGAGTATAGTTGTGAGGTACGAACCACATTTAAAAACATTATTTCTCTACAAATCTCTTCGATCAATAATAACGCCTAATTGTAGGCAAGACTGTATTTTATTTGAACAAGTTTGCGTGCATTAACAATTCAGGTGTTTTAATTAATTACTAAATAAGTGACGAAGGAAAGAGTAATACCAATTTACCTAACAATAATTTGCTCTCACGTGGCCCGTCTACTTCTTTACCTAATTATTAAGTTCCTTTAGGGCATTTTTGACTCATATTTTCAAATGGCTTAATTAAATATAAAACACATTATGAATTTAATTCCGTACACATTAAATAATACTAAAAAGTACCTAAAGTCACTAAAGTTTATAATTAATTACCTAATAACCTCGAAGTTCGGATGATCGATGAGGGTCACGGGTTTCGTACTGTTATATCTGACGCCTGAATATGAAAGTTGTAGTAATGAATAGTTAGGTAATTGCTATCAATTTCGTACAGGCACATACACAATAAGACGTATCTATCTATAGCTTAGGGTAGAGGCTTTGTCTGAAAAAGGTACCTATGTTCGATTTCCGAGGCAAATTTTTATGTGACAGATGAAACTGTTCTCGGGTTATAGGTATTAAAATAGTCAAACGCTAGATTTTTTTTCCATTTAGATGTTTACAGTATCAATGTAGACACATTTATTACTTGCTAGCTTTTGTCACGAGTATTTTCGCGTGGAACAGTTTTCGTTTCCTATTTTATCTGTGGGGACAGATCGAAAAAATAGTTTCTTAATTGCATAAATACAACATTTCTTAATTTTTTGTTCCGACAATGACCAACTTCCATGAAAAACTTCAATGTCCTATTTCAAGACAAAGAAAGAATGGAAGCACCACAATACTGAGGCTTCCGTAAGCAATAATGTACTCCAAATACATCAGCAACATATTGCTTCAGGACGAGTGATAGTAAAAATGGGAAGAATGAAGAGAGAAATAAACAATATTGGGAAATATTAAAGAAACATCGTGATTTCTCACCTGCGAGAGTTTCCTATAAAGTTCTCCAGCGTGTATCTCCGTGAACACTGAACCTCAGATTTTGTGTAATACTCGGGCTCAGTAGTGGGACAGATTACTACGGGTTGTAACGATGTTGATTAAAAAATATTAATATTTCAATTTAAAATGTATTGTATACTGACCAGAAAATAACAACTTACGTGTCCCGTCTGGTGTCTCATCTGGCTGGCTGGCGAGGTCATGTGTTGTCTGCTATGGAGAAACATGCTGCAAGATGTCGCCCTCTCTTTGCCGTATACGCCGCCATGAGGTCTCTGCTATGCTCTAAATATGTGGCTTCACTGGTGAGATATTTCAGTTAAAAGGAACCTTTTTACTAAATACAAGTGATATAAGTGGTGCAAGTTGCACTAAGAACAATCTCCACTAGTCAACCTTTTGTATGACCTCAAACCTATATTGGTTCACTATTCCCACGGGTAGGAGACCCGCTCATAACAAGGAAGCTTGTACTACGGCCACGATTCAATAAGAATTTGTCACCTACAATATTGACAAGTTTGTACGGTAAACATTATTTTCGAATCGTGGCCGACGTATGAAGTATACCAAACACAGTGTTACAATCAGTATTCGTGACGGAGTTAGTGGCTGGCCTTATTTGCTCTTCGAAAGCGGAAGCTGTCAAGAGATGAATCCCAGTCGTCCTCACGAGGACCACGCCTGCTTTTATTTTCGTCGGTTGATCAACGCAAGATGCCGAGCGCTTACTTTTTTGCATTGCCTATGCGATATGGTCCGGAAGGTAGCAATCTTATGGTGTAACCTATATATTATCTGTTTAGCGTATATTGGTTATCTATTATATAGCCATGCAGCAATCCCTTTATTTAATAGTTGTCCCAAAAAGGTGAACTGTTTTTATTCAGCTTAGCGCATCCCCTCTAAATAATGTAGAGTTCTTTGTTTACAGTAATATAATACGACATACGGATATTACAAAAGAAAGGCCGACAAAATTGCCAATTGACTTTTATTGCACAAGTTGTACAACAATAAATTAACCTGCTAAAAGTTTTATAATAACATAACTCTCAGAACTCTTGGACACGGAAGGCAGGTTGTCGACTACAACCGTCTACATTTATACTTAGAAGGTCCACTATAACTATCGTAATCTCATAATGGGTCAGTTACAAAATTGATTTCGAAGAAGGAACCCTAGTTTTGCTTTTATTTCGTTGTCGCCGACATAAACAAAAAACATGAACATATTAAGTGTGGGTTTTTAGAAATAATAATCAATGCACAACAAGATGAACATTTTACATTAATGTCTTTTATGATTTTATTACTGTGTTATATCAATTTATAATTCCAAATACTTGTACAAGCATATTTCTTTATTTTCACAATGAGTCTCTATTGCTTATTTTATAAACCAGGGACACTCGCACTGTCCTGTACTATTTGCAGTTCAGTGACAAAATGGCAGACAATGATCGACCGTCACCAATAACTGCCGCCGACTCGTGCCGTCGGTGCGGTCAGTGTGTCAGTGTGTACGTGTACGAGCCCTTAACGTATAAAAGAAAGTTTTCTTTTTAACTTTTTATAATATAAATACTCTTTTTATAGCATGGCTGGTGGATATGCGGTGTACTTCTAGGCTTGATTTGGTGTTCCTTGCTTACTCCACTTTGCGTCAAACTCTGGCGGGCATATAGCCGTAAGATGATGATCCAGGACTCACTTTCTCTTGCCAATTTATGCACAGGGTGAGTATCTGCCTACAAAATGCATTCAAAAGATTTTAAGGCTTAACTTGCATCAAAATAACTATATACAAAATAAATACCTTAGCAAGACGAGATAGGATTCGATTTGCGAAAGGAGCAGGCTGAATGACAGAAATTGAATTGAATGACACTCTGTTCTCGGTTTATTAGTGTTATTTTGCGCTTTTTATTACAAGCTTATATTTAACTTGAACGTATGTTTGTATATTAGTATGTTAGTTTGGTGGTTTGTTCCGGTCAAATTTTTCAAGCTCAATTAGACTTCCTCTTACACTACGAAGCTGATTTTTTTGCCTAAACCCTCCGTCTTGATGACAATTCATTTTTATGATAAGCATTACCTGATAGTACTTTCATGGCTCTAGACAAGGGGAACCTCAACGGTTAATAAAACAGTTATAAAATTTCATGTGGTTCTTCGTATTAGGGCTATTGGTGACGTGCGTGACGCGCTTACTAATCGTCTGTCATTTTTGATGTTTGTTTCTTTATATATAATTTTAGTACTCCTAACGCCATCTTTTATTATATTTATAAAACCAATAAATGGTGGAGACCGAATAACAGAAAGTATTGTAATAATTATTTATTAATAATCCATCTTCAATTCTGCTGAAGAGTTACTTTTCTGTGCGAGCGTTAGCAACGAAGAGCCATTCAGATACCTCCTGTTACTGTCTCATCTTACCAATATTTTTTTAAAGTTTTCCTTTATTTTCACTCGACTTATCGCCTACAAGAGCTCTATAATTAAATTGTGTTTTTATATATTTTAATAAACCTCGTTAGTTTTTACGTGACACTAGATATACCGGGAGTCTTATTCCTGGGATATGAGTGTGAAGTTTCCTAGCTACAAAATAACTCTATACACAAGTAAACGACTGGGTGCCCAAACGGTTAATCGACTAACTCCCCTCTCATTCCAAAATTGAAAACCATTCAATTCTTGATTGCAGTGAAAATGGAACGCCCAATACAGTTCTTTGTGAGAACGGCAATTGGAACTCACCAGAGTAAGTACAGAAAACAAATCCAATTACATGATTTTAAACTTTAATTATCTTGAAGACTAAAACACTTCCACCTTCGGATGACACGTATCTATCCCGTTTGCAATTATTATTGCACTAAACATGTAAGATATCGCCGTCAAAGAACAGTAAGGGCTTAACTCCTATGAGGTACTCTACAAGAGTGAGAAACGACGGAAAACAGTAAGGGCATAACTCTTCTAAGGTACTAAAGATACTAAGGTAATAAAGAGTGAAACAGTTACGCCGTTACTGTTTTCTGCCGTCTATATAAAACTACTGACATATTGAATTTTATTTTATAAAGCAGCATTATTGTATTTTCAGACCTCCTCCACCACCTCCTCGGAACGATAGTTGGTGAAAATTATATAATTATCATTATTATATTAAACTTAAGAAAACTTATTCGTTTAGTTCTAAGTAGGATTAAATTCTTTGTCACTCAGTTGTATGTTTCTTCACAAAGTGAGTAAAATTATTATAACTTCAGAAAATTATTAGAAAAACTTATTTTTCTGATATAATAATAATATTTTATGTTTAAAATAGTTAATTTACCATAAATTCTATTCGACTAACCACACGTATGTCTCCAAAAATCCGAATTGGAGCAGCCTGGTGCAGCATACTCTAGGCCCCACATTACGAGGAACGTTCCGCTCAGTAGTGGGCCATCAATGAGTGAAAGCCAACTATGCATCTTTAAAATCCAACGGGTTACCTGTCATCAAGGAAAGACTGAAAAATAAAATTGTATTCGTTCTTTCAATAAAAATAAAAAGTGCGTAATTTTGTTTATTCGTTATAATCTTGTTTATTCTGTTTTATTAATAAACTGTTTTATATAATCTGTTGTCTTTTTATACAAAAACCTTCTTAGCCTAACTCGGATCAATCATTAATATTGATTAACTAAACAAAATATTTTCGTGAGGCATTTTCGCGTGAAAACTCGTTTTTGTTCGCCCCATTAACGATATTCGGTTATACATACGCTTGGGATGAAGAAAGCTTAAAATAAACTTTGGTAAAGCTTTGTAAATATCGAGGTATTAATCTAAAGCTCTTTTTCTCCCTGTCCTTCAGTCATCCTCTTTCCCATTCTTTTGTCACCCACCCTGAAAGGGTATTTTGGTTTATCTGGGATCAATTGGTATCGTTATTGATTCTGGTTGCTTCAGCGATGTAGCTTCCCTTACTTCTTTCTGTTCCACGCGCGTGTGGGCTTATTACTTTCTTCCGGACAAGCAACGCATTAGTAATACCCCAGTTTGGTGTTGCTAATGTCCAAAGGCGATGGTGATCATTTATAATCATGTCATGTTCATGATCCGTCAGCTTGTTTGCCTGCTTTTCGCATAAAAATACGTACATAAAGAAAACACTTGAAGTTAGTAATGAATAAACTTATAGCCTTTCGAGCTGGAGATTGCGGCGTTCGTATCCTACACGACTGCTTACATTGTATAATGCATAAGGTAAAAATTCGTACGAAAATCTGGAATGCAGTGTGGGAGTCTTCAAGAGAAAAGTGAATAGGCAGTTACTGTGTGTGCAACATATTAGACATCATCGCGACTTTCTACCAGGTGAGATCGAATTCAAGCATTAACTTATTTTGTCTAAAAAAGCCTAACGCGTTTTATGTTGGTCTTGAACGAGAGGTCCTAGGTTGAAATATTGCATGCATCCCTAATTTTCAAAGTTATTAAAAGTTACTTATATGTTT
>DWJZ01003150.1:0-17682 GCA_018249125.1 Asbolis capucinus
ATTAATATGAAGTCTCTGGTCCCTGAGGTAGTTGAAAACTGTGTTTCGGGGACCAGCGTCTTCTCCCATTTGAGTTATAAGATACGAGTATTATACTCGTATGGAACGGCTCTACATTAAATATTATAATATTCTATCAGCAATTCTTCCGTAATCTATAGGTATGTTATCATTATTATTGTAATGATTTTTAATAATTTACGGTCTTATATTAGTATTGATTACGTATTTGAAATTATTATGTTAGTTAATACAAAATTCGTAACGTAATGGAATTAAAAAACGAACTAGGTTGGTCAGGTTGAGTTTCCTAATCCATGTATAGCTATCTATGTATTTCCGCTAGATAATTTTTGGGACAACCCTGTTTAGTAAAGAGTCGTTAATATAAAGATAAGAGACTGGACTTAACCTCGTCCTGGTCGCCTAGATACCTCTACGTAGGGCTGTCAACGATACAATATTTGCATTTTTTATATTCATATGTTGTGTCACGTTGTTATTTATAGTTTAAATTATACTATATTTGTATAGTTTCGTAATTAACTGTGATAGTAATATTTCGTAACTTTTTAAATGCCTTTTTTAGTTTAGTATAAGTTTGAAAGTATTTATTTTTTGAGCGGTATGCAAATAACAGTTTTAAACGTGTTTTGATTGTTATTATTTTACCTGAGATAATAAATACATCATAGACGAAATTAAACACGTTTGACATTTTATTTTTTTTAAAAAACATGTGGCCATTACAATGTATTTATTTTTTACATTCATCGATAAAGCACCAAAAAGATCCAGACCATTTATTGTCAAAAATGTTTCCAAACTAGGAGGACTAATTGGGACATAATATAATAACCAGATCATACTTGAAGGTCTAGATTCAATTCGTTCTAGGTGCAGGTATCTATCTGATAAACTAATATTGGTATTCCCAATTACTAAATACCTCATCCCTTAGATCGTAATATCTCGGGAAAAGAACGCAAAGAAATATGTATCCGATATTCTCTATTTGGCCAACGAGCTGGTTTTTAACCTTAAACCCGTTTATTCTGAGAATAGAAACGAACTCAACATTGCGACAAATGGGTTGTGACTTTTAACGATACAAGAGACCAATACGATGAATAATATATATCATATACCAGTTATATATATATATATATATAATATTTATTTAATTTTATTTATTTACTATAAAAACATTCAGTACAAACGCGGAGGCAGAGAGGCCGGGAACGTCAAAATAATGCTCTGTGATTCTCAGAACAATTGGTCCCGTGAAGTGCTTAGTTATTGATAGTTTAATCTAATCTTTTTCAACAAATAATTATAGATATAATAGGTTATATTATAGTAGTGAGTAGACGAATATCATTGAAGGCCTGAGTTTAAATGCTTGTCTAAATTTTCAAAATGTACATATACAAACATCTTAAGAGACGTTAACATATTTATTTAATTTGCTTAAGTGAATATGATGGAAAACCTATTGTGGGGAAACTTATGCAATTATAAGAGTTCCTCCATTAAGTTTTAAAAAGTACAAACATACTATACTTACCAACAAATACTGAAACGTCATTAAAGTTACAATAGTACAATAAAATAAAAAAATTAAAAAATAATAAGTTTTAAACATTAATTAAAATCCTTTCTTACAAATTGCCAGTATCCAATTGCGAACAGTCTTATTTTTACAAGCTTTTGTGTAACTTATAGTGTATGTTTGTATGTTACTATATTTGTACATATGTGTTTGTTACGGTCAAATATTGCAAGCTTAATTAGATCCACTTCCTTTTACACTAAGGAGCTGAAATTTCACATAAACCTTCCCATCTGATCACAATGCGTTTTTATGACAAGCATGACATCATACTACGTTCAGGATTGGCTCCAGGCAAGGAAACTCCTCAACGGTTAACAATTCATTTATGTAATTTTATATGTTTCTTCTTACCTATTAGGGCTTCATAATTAAAGCTTGTGATTTGAAATATTTTAATAAATCTTGTTCTTTATACAGAAGTCGTCGAAGCTATGTTTTTTTTACATATTATAAGTTGATGCTTGACTACAATCCCACCTGATGGTAAGTGGCGGTGTAGTCTTAGATGGTAAATTTAGAAGAAGCCTATTCACGCTTGTCATGAAAACACCTACATTATACTCGAACGGATACACAGACGCTGGTAATTTATTCCAATCCTTCGCGAAGTGTGCCAACCCTAGGTCCGCGACTGCACGTCGCATTTCTTGTGTCGCGGCGGACTGGCACCGCATGCACTAGCGAGTTTTCATATAAACATTGTCTATGACTCACTGGGCACGCTAGATTCTTCTCTTAACACTAACTAGCTTCACCGTTAGCTTGTACAAACACCCTTATATTTACATAAATATGTGGCTGTTCTTAATCTGTTCCACTCTAATTATTATTAATCTATGCCCCTCTCATACAATATTATTCTGTAGTTCGCGCTGTTTTCTATTCTGACATTGTCAAACAAGGTAATATATATTAAGTTTTTCTGAAGACGTGGCTGTATGGTAAAAGTCCAAAGCTGTTACATTTTAATAAAAAAACATAAACCTGTCACTTATTGATAATAATATGTTGAATTCGACTTATTTTTTTTTACGTGATAAACAGACAAACGAGCAGACGATCACCTGACTCAGCGCCCATGGAACTGAGCATCATCAAGGTTCTGTCGCCTACCCGTTGCAGGCCCTGGAGTAGGGATGAGTTTGTGACTAAAACTGTATAGCTTAGCAACTAGAAAAGCCAAGTAATAACATTAATTATACATTTAATAATAAAATAATTATTTCTAGCGTCCATTCAATTCTAAAGCCCAGTTATAAATGCGTAAAACCGGTCACGTGACTTCACAATTTATAATCACTACAATAGATCCTAAACGATATTAAACCGATACATATTTAGTCAGATAAGAAAAAGTAGAATATAATGGAAATTATGCAAAGTAGTGAAGCCTGAAGCTATTCCTTATCGTAGATACATTGTCTGGATCTCAGAGCCTTATTGCGTTAATGGAAGGCTTTTGAGGCTCCTACTATATGGAGCGTGAGAGTGAACAATACACTCCTATATCGTGGATGGTTAGCTTTAAGATATACAGTAGGCGAATTAGATGTACCGCCATCTAGTATAAAATATTGTAACTAAACCTAATGGGTGCAGCCAACTAGATCAATAACCAATTCATGTCACACTAATTGCTAAATATGTGGGACTGTTAAATAGGGAATGAAAATAGTACCATGCGGACGTAGTCGCGAGAAAAAGCTACATATATTCCTCTATACTCCGTGCAAATTCCATCTGGACTTCTCTTGTTTCCATACAAACTTGTCTATTTTGTATCGAATAAAATCCAGATCGAAGTTGCACCGAGTATAGATTTGAAAATTAATCGAAATCGTATTTGTTTGAAAATGTTCTTTTGATTAGTCGATTCCTGAACCCAAAACCTCGCAAGTTAGATTTTGATTAATAAAGTTTTCCAGAACCCAATTAAACTCGTACAACACAACCAATACACCCAACAATCACTCGAAGTACAGTAAAATATCCCTTGAAAATATCGTTTACCAATTAAGTGAGCGAAAACCGTTTTCATTTACAATAACGTCAAGTACACGGAGATTAATGAATGGTACGGAAGCGTGAGAAGTGTGACGTTCGATGTCTGGATGTTATCCCCGCGAGCTGTCTCCCACTCGATGTACGAGCACACGAGGCTGGAAATCTTCATAATGTACACGTACGATATGTTTCTAATTAGTGTTGCTATTATTTTCAAAAAATGTGCCGAGTTTCTTTCGCCGTTCGTTCTATGGCGTTTCCGTTATGGCATTTTTCCGAAACTGTGGTGGATTTAAAAAAAAAACGTTCATGAGTGTATAAAATACGTTTATGAAATAAATGATTTTGTCTTTTGATTTTTTGATTGATTGCACCCTCAGTATTATAAGGGATCAAGTAAAAATGTTTGTTAACTAATTTTAAATGCGAAGGACACAAAAATAAATTCTCTACTGGTGAGGAAGAGAGAAAGAAGGACAGTATTTGTTGTTTATTTATGAGCTTGTTTGTCCTTTATAGACTCTGAAATGGTAGGAGATAGAGTACCAATGTATTTAGCAATCCTGTTCAGATTTCCCTGGAAAAGGTTTACGTACTAAATTATATCGATCGGACACATGGTTAAAGATTTGATGCGTTGCACGCCGGATACAGCTAGTATGAAATAATGTGCACTTTGGATAAAATCGCTGTACTGTCGTAATTCAGTTTAAAAATCTGCTTTTTTGGATTGTTCCCTTATATTAAGTGGTGGTTGCAGTCTGATAGAGTAACATTTGTTACCACAAGTGCTATTAAAATTATTAAATTAAACGTGAGTATGGATAAATTAATGGTTCTTACTCTTTCACGCAAAAACCTCTGTATGGATTTTATTGAAATTTGGCACAGAAATAGATTATAATATAGTACATTTCCTAGTACCGACATACGGATACTAGGAAATGTACAATATGTTTTTGAAAATTGACTAAAAAAACAAACTTCGAATAATTTTAAATTTTTGCTTTATTTTTAATTTTTTCTTCACTTTACAGATAAAGAAAAACAAAATAAGTAGAATTTTGTGTATTTCTATACTTAGCAACAATGAATATTGAATAAATGAGAATACTGGGTCAGGCTGTGAAATTATCGTATTGTTAACTATTCTTAACACGTGTGCAAATTTAATGATTAGTACGTACAAAGCTGAAAATTAATTCGATGTATTTAATTATGAGAACAAATACGAAACCCACAAAACCCAACGTGACTCATTGCTGAGCACAGTACTCCTCATAACTGAGGGGGAGGGGGGAGATAATACTCCAATATGCTACTCCAGTTAGCAGAGGGGTTAGTGGCCAACCGTAGTGTAAAAAGTTTTTTGGTAAAAAAACTTCAAAATAACTATACGATTGCTTAACCGAATAACCGATCTACGGATTTCGGTTTTCTTAAAATGGCTTAAAAGAGCCTTCAGGCGTTGCATTACCTTATCCCCTGGTATCGTCAGTGACTTTAGGCAACAGTTTTTATTTTCAATCAAATTACTCGTCCCCTTTCTAAGCCATAAATCCTTAAAAATATAATTTAAAAACAACGCCATGACAATGCAAAAATACCTCAAAATGCGCAAAAATATAACTCCATTATACATAAAATCGGAATATTTGAAATCTTTTCGTCCTTCACTAAAAAAGTGTAGACAATGTCAAATACTTGAAATGCCTCAAGGTTTCAAGATTGGAGGAGCCGGTTCTGTGCAATTAGCAAAACAAGAACGAGAACAACCAAATTCCTTTTATGTGAAACGAAGGTACTAAAGCATCGCGTGCGTGGATTCTGGGAACTATACTACACTCGTGCCCGCCCGCGGCTTCGCCCGCGTTGACTACAGTAGCCTATGATGTATTCCAGACTTTAATCTATATCTGTGCCAAATTTCAATAAGATTCGTTCAGTCGTTTTTAGATCACATCGCCGCTTACAGGCGGGATTGTGGTTAAGGACTTATTTATAAAAAATTAATACATGTAATGTAAAAAAAGCACGAAATATCCACCCATCATCAAAACCTTCGGATTTATAATATTAGCAGGATAAACTAGTGATTGTCTAATCCAAAAAAAACATGTTTTTGGAAACAGCCGATGAGCCACAGACAGACGAGTCATTAACGCTAAGTCAATAATCACTAATTTTGTTTAATATACACTTGTAGTCATTAATACAACAAGCTACAGATTGAACATAAAAGTTGTTATAGTTAATAGATACAGATAAAAAATAATACAAATTATACATTCTTAATTCAATTTTTTGATTCATGTGTTTCTAAATTCAATGATTTATGGAATTTATTTGATATCGAAAGCATTTTAAGGGATTACCTATGTTGGCCAAGGAATTAAATGTACCTACAGACAAAGACCAGTTACAGACTTATTAAGTATAAGTATAGGTAACCAGTTAATAATTCAATTTCTTGTGGCGCGTCCTCGTCGGCGCCCTTTACACCACTTTTGGAGCCCTACCATATTTGGCTACATAATAACCCATCGCTGGTATCTCTGGCATCGATTGTTCGCCCTGGATTGGAAATCAATTGCATTTCTAAAGTGGTTTTTCGATTAGGTCCGATATAAAAAAAAAAAATCTAGCTACCGTCGCATCGTCGCATATTTTGCCGTCTGCTATGGAATACGTTTGAATTGTTCAAATATTTAAATTGTTTGTGTATGAAGGTATATAAAAATAATTTGAATTGGAGCAGCGAGCGTGCTATGATCTTGGCCTCCTCAGTCCTGAGGAGAGATCGGCTTATTACTGGGCTATTATATGGTGAAGAGAGTTAATATATAATGATAGCTGTGATATTACTATTTGTCCATTAAGTAAGGATTAAGTTCCTAAACTACCATTAGAGTTCTGTATTTCTTACTTTTATTTCAAGCTTACGTATTTCCGCGACTAAGTCCACGTATTTAACATCTTCCCTGTGGGTGAACACAGGCAGGTAGTTATTTAAAAATATGGTTTTACATTTGACTATGAATTTCCTTACAAAATTTCATCGCCTAATTTTTTTCGCACTTACGTTCTTTCTAAGTTATAGTCTGTCTATAACAATTTTCATCAAATTTAGTTAAGTAGTTTATGATTGAATAGATAGACGCAGATAGAAAGAGACGTAGAGTTCCTTTTTTATTTATAATGTTAGTAAGGATTCCCTGAGGTAAAATTTCTTTCGGTTTTTCCACACGTCAGGAACGTGTGCCAAGGCTTCGACCAGAAAATAAAATAATCTGGTCAAGAATGCAACTAGAAATAAATAAAAAATTCGTAGTACCTTCTATGTAAATAATGTAGAAAGGTTCGGACAAGTTCACAAAATTATAATATGAATAATTTTTTGATCTTTTTATTGTATACAGGAAGCATCTAAAAATTGTTGCATTGGTAGGTAGTAAATTGATAATATTATTTTTACTTAAAAGAGTAGTACGAACTTTTTAACAAAATCTAACCTACTCTATGTTTTGTAAAGTTTTTACTCTGTAAAAAGTTTTATACTAGCGTGAAGATTTGATAATAATTGAATAAATAAGATTATTATTATTAATAATTTATTTTATCATAAAGAACACACAGGCTACTACAAAAACCATTCTATGCAAGCCGAATCTTAAGGAAAGTCAGCAATGTTAAAATAAAATAATTAGTTATATAGAATAATAAACACGGCCGTCTGTTCCCAATCAATGCGTTAGAGCAGACAAAATACATTTTTATATCGCTACTTGATATTAAGAAAAGAGAAAGGAAGAGTTCTTTCATACACTTATATACTGTATTGTCCTATTTTAATCTGTGCAAATCATGTAAACAGCCAGGGTATGATCAGAGGCCAGTTAAAGTGGTGGCATGTCGCAATGTCTCCAGCCCGTTGGCCCTCAGCGCCATATACGGTGGCCCGCTCCGAGGCTCCTTGTGAGGACAGTGGGGTATGCGTGATCGCTATCAGAAACCGAATCCGAAACGATTGCGGAACACATTGCACATACAATATTTTGGGTTTTTGGCGTGATTATTGATAATTAAATTTAATATGTTTAGTATTCATTAATGATAATATGAGCAATATTGCGTCTGTGAAAAATATGGCGTCTGTTTTGCTGCAATAAACGTCATTCTCATACATTTTTGAACTAGCGTTTGGCGAGACCGGCAGCAAAAAAGGCGTTTCTCTTAAGACTTCTCTCTTGGGTTTAATCAGCAGATATTAAGTTTCTAAGGTCTTTGGGTTACTTAAAACCTTCCTAGACTTGACCACAAGCCCAAATCGTACCAAATCGTATTAGTAGCATGATGGAGTATATTCTAGGCTTCTTCAGTATGAAGAAACGTGCTCAGTAGTAGGACCTTCATTGATCGAAGCCACGGATACTTATGATCAAAACGCCTTGTAATTTCAGTTTATTTACGAACAACAAATTAATCAATAATACAACTAGATGTCGGCTCAGCGACAAAAAGGTGTCTCACTGGTCTCGACACATACCAGCTCACTTGAAATCTAGACTGATGTTTTGTTTAGTTCGTTTATCCAACACATTCAACAATTCCGAAATTTGTATTGAAATTGTTTTTATTGGTAATTCAATGAAGATGTATAAGAGTATGTTGTGTTAAATTTTTATAAGAGCTGAGATCGAGTATATTTTTAATTGCAACCTTTATAACTACAAAATATTTCTTGTTGTCTCAGTTTTAAGAGTCAGCACTGAGTACAGTACCGGAATTGCAGAGAGTAATAATTTTAATGTATTTACTAAATCGCCGTCTTTCTAAATCTCGTATCTCAAAATAAAATGCTTTGCACCTTTATAATATTATGTGGTACCATATTTTAATCTGTTCATTACTATATTTTTTTTATAATACTACTTTAATGTTAACAAAAATGCATTTAGTAGGATACGACGCTGAGAAAGTAAGACGGTTTAATATTATTTCGGACATTAAAATCTTGGCTTAATATAAATCAGGTGGTTCGTCGTCCTGTTACTCGTTACACCAATTCGTTAAAAATGTCATCAGACGAATGTTACAACAACGTTGTTGACCTTTAAAATGCGTGCGATTCCTCGAAAAGTAGTTATTTATTTAGTAACTTAATAAAAACATTTAAACGCTACTAGTACAGTAATTGGCACTTTCACGCCATGTTTTAAGAAAGGTTCAGTGTATTTGAATTTTTGTTTTTAATTTAAAAAAAATTATTTTATATTAATTATTCTTTTTTATTTTTGTTGGCTTTTGAAAACGTCGACATTATTTAATGTTAAATTAAGAGAATTTAAGGTTTTTTTGACAAAGTCAACAAAAGTTTCGTTATTTAGATTTCAAACTAAGACCCATTTTTTTTTAAATTTGTATAGGTACCCTAACTAACAACATCTAATCCCGTTTTACGTTATTAACCATTCTTGTTTAATCTTCTCAATTCAAAATTTCCCGCTTAATTTATTAAGCGCAACCAGGAGAACACAGATAACCTTAAAGATGTCATGTCGTGTTCATCAAAGTTACTGGCTACTGGAGCCGAATGTAACTGAAATTATATTTTACTAAATGCATATATCAGTGGACTGTAGCCAAGTTCAGACGGACAATCTTGCATCTCCGATAAGATCACTGATAGACTGTACCTACCTGTCGCTCATTGCGATAACCTCAAACAATGAAGCCAGCCATTTGCCAATCCGTCGTAATACTTCAAAATACGATTACACGTCATGATTGTAATCATTATTTAATTGTAGATATTAGAATTACTACATAATATTTATAAAATAAATAGCATACATATTTTTGTGGCGGTAATCATATGGTTGAATAATATTTGGTTGAGTAAAACTTTTACTTTTAGGTTATATTTTTTGCTTATAACTAATATTTTTAGGTTAGGTTTTTTCTTATCTGCCGCCATATTTATGAGCAATTATTATATTTCAATTGAACTATAAGATTTTTCTTATTCGTTTAGATAAACTTTACTTAATCCGGAATAAACTTTGTGTTGTTAAAACTCTTGCGTGAAATGAAGTTCTTAAATCCAAATCGTTGGTGAGTGTATTAGTATTTCTTTACGGATATTAGTTCTATTTACAATCATATATCACAGATTATTCTAAAAATAGTGTAAAGAGCAATAAAGTGTAATAAATTGACAGAAATTCATTCGTATCTTGTTAAAATATTTTTCAAGGCTTCTTAAATAATTTAATTAGATATACTCGATTCTACAGATAAAATATAATTAAATCACTTTTTTTCTGTCACGATTCAACCCCATCTTGCTGCACCGGTTGGAAAAAACGGAAAGTGACTAAATTACTGTTTACGGTTACACTCAAGTAATACTGGAGTTTTCGATGAGTAATGACAGCATGACTCCAATTAGTGACGTTAGCACTGATAGTCATCAACTATTGCACACTGACATCTTATTCAGCCAGTCTTTTTATTAGTTTATCAATGAAAGGAATAAATTGCAGCACGCTGTGCGACATTAATGGGAACTTTTAAAAGAAATTTCAGAGATCAAAATTGAATGTGACACTTTTATAGTTGTTACATTTTTATTAATTGCTGGTTGAGTTGATCTCCTAGAAACCTTAATTAAGTTATAAATATTGTGATAAATTATTGACATGTGTTTTAATCGGACGTAGCGAAAGTCGAGATTTTACGTGAAATAATTTTTAAATTTGTTATTTTATAAATGTTATAACAGTTATTTTGTTACTGTCAGGGATAAAATTATAATCAGGATTTGGTCAGGCCGTTTGTAGGTCAATTTTGTTCCTGGCTGCCAAAGCGTTAGTCACACCCCAGCCTGGTATTGCTAATGACCACGGGCAGTAATCACTTCACATCAGGTGGCTGTTTGCCTGCTTATAAAACAACTAGAAACTGACTAAGCTCCTTTTAGGATTAACCAGTTACCAGAAAAAAGTAGTTATTGTGACTTAACTCTATTTGTACAATCTAAATGTCTTCAAGTCAAGAGTGAATAGGCACTAAGTTAGTGCGCTTTACGATCAAAAACTTCATCGCCACTTTTTTACCTTAGATAAATTAGGGCTTGATTACGATGGCACCACCTGATGGTAGGTGGAGATGAAGTCTTCGGTGGTAAAGCGCACTAACTTAGTAGAAGCCTATTCACTCTTGACTTGACTTCATCAGGTGGGATCGTAGTCAAGCGCTAAGTTATTTATGGTAAAAAAATAACTGTACAATGGTACCGCGTACTTATTTGTAAATATCTATGTTCTGTATAAAATTGTAATACATAACTTTGCTCCTTTTGAAATCAGAGTAGTTTCAGTGCCGGTACTCTAAACTTCTACTTCTCAAACATAAATATCTCATTTATGTAATAATTCTTCTTTTCGGCACGAGACCTCAAAAACTTAAATCTTAAAATTTTAATCTTTATCTCTTCGTTCTACTTTATTAACCAACAAATTCTTGTGAATATTAATTAGCAATTTTGCATGAAAATGTGTGTCATTAGTAGATTAAAGCTACCGCTGTTTATTGATTTCTTTTTTATTGATTTATTTCTTTCTGACAGCTCGATCGATATCCGTTACGAATCGCAAAAACTGATGGGACATGCTGAACTAGTCACGAACCGATTAGACTTGTTTAAAATCTATTCACCAATCTCTGAGTAACGGTAGATAATATTTGCACACCGAGAAAGAGACAAAATATTGAATGTTTAACCCGTTAATTGCTCACTACTGTGCATACTTAACTACGCTGCATAAATTCGCATTGGTGGAGGGGTTAGTGGATAAGCTAAGCGTCGAAGGCTTTCCACCCGAGGGCCTCCGACATAGCTTAACGATAACAACCAGGACCGCTGGCTGTAGGTGCCCTGCGAAGCTCGTGAATGCAACCTAGCGGTCACCCATCTTCCTACCGACCGCGTCCGCTGTTGCTTTACTTTCTCGGTCGCCTACAATCGAAACAAATAGTCATAGACAAAGTAGATGACAGTCGAAAGAGACAACAGATATCGTATAGATAAAATGTAGTCATTATAACTTTTGACTTTTCTAGGTAAGTCGGTCATTGCTTTTACTCAACGGCTGATACCTATCTTAGTAAATCTGGGTGATATCCTCTGCAAAAAACGTAACAAGATCACAAGTATTCCGGACTACTTAAGACGTTTTTTGTATGAGATTTGAACATGTCTTTTAATATTTTTTGTTGGTTTAACTGTGATTGGTATGGTAAGATTAATTTATGTCAAAATAATCTTATAATACGAGCAAGTATTAGATTATTGTTATATCTTTATTTCTATTAGTTTATTCATTCAGCAGGTATCTGCCTACTGTGTAATGAGTTCTATATATAAGACCAACGCAGCTAATTGAGCATTTTAATTTTTTTATGTTAAACGCTTCCTTTTACAATAATTATGGTGATGCACTGAAATTGTTAAATACAGTAAGTACGTGTCGTATTAACAATGCAAAGTTTGATCAGTTTTAGCATTTTTCTTATATATTAAAAAGTAATGCTTGACTACGGTCCCACCAGATGGTATCTGGCGATGTAGTCTTAGAATAAACGTATTAACTTATAAGAGGCCTATTTACTCTTGTCTTGAAGACGCCTACATTATCCTCGTACTCCAGCGGAAACAAAATATCAAAGAAATTTCGATAGCCTGTGTTAAATAGTTATGATATTACACTGTGGCCTTTATACATACATATTAGCCATCGACAATTAATTGTTTTTTTTTATAACAGTATTGATAATTATGTCAAGAAAAATGTAAATTGGTTATAGAGCCTCTGCCTCTTTCAACTTCACAATTTCACACAGATTTTTTATTTATTAAAAATGTTACGTGACGTATTTACTCTGTGTCGTTGTTGAGCTAAGCCCATTTGTTCTTCTGAGACTATTAAGGTGTAGGTAAGTACTGCGTGTTACTAAATTCGATTTGTCCTCGACGAAGATAATATTGGGTTGTAAGGCGTACGTGACAAACTTATAAATTGCGAATTCTCTCAGACACTTGTACCTGCATAAAGTTATCAACACAACCACTTTTTCGCTTATCATTTTAATATGAATTCATAAAAATTTGGTGTATGCTCGGTGCAAATTCATTTTGAATTTGTTTGCATAAAAAAAATACAAGTTTATGGCGTTATGGTTTAGTATAGGGCGTTTATGGCTAGGTCATTGATGGGTTTTGGGGTAAAAAAGATTTCCAAATTTTTAAGGTGCAGCTGTTAACTTTATTCAGACTTGCAATCTCCGATTTCAAATGTCGTATAAAATGACAAGTATGAAGGTTTAACAAAATTTTGTCGCAGATGCTTTTTTTTATTTTTGTGATGTAAAAAACAGCGGTATGCAAATTATCGGTCCAAAATATTTGCCGGACTAAACTCAAGCCTGCTCAACGTGCTGGTCACAGGAATAAGATTTAAAAAAGTGTCATAATAAAATATCTTGCCAGTCCGCAACCGCGCCGCGCCGCACGTGCGGTTTTAGCTTTAAGTTAATTTAATAACAAGGCTCCATGTGTGACGTATTTCATGTCACGTAGGACACACGAAACGTCGGATTTAGGTATGCAAATATCATTCCTATTGGGTTACATAGACATTCGAGTAATTCTTCCGAGGCATCATTGCGCAAGTGCTGTTTTGTTTACATTTTGCTGCTGTTTTAGTATTTTGTGTATGTCCTGAAGAAAGGTCGTAATATTAACAATATCAGTGGTTTGTATGATGATGGCGTTTTTTACGTCATTACCTGTTCGTTTTTTGAAAACCATTTTTTTGTGACGGATGTAACAAGACTTAGAACTGTCGCAGAGTTGTTGGCGCTCTTTACATGTTCGAACGTGAAGCTTTAATCTGAGAGTAACTTAGGTAACTTGAAGTATTCCTAGATTTATATGGCTTCACCTTCAACCTATTGATGGCTCATTACGAAGCACGGGTATTTCCTCATACTGAGGAATCCTACCTTAGTACCTCAGTCTGCTCCACCACGTTGCTTCACTGCAGATTGGGAAAAGTATAGTGGCCAATCTAATTGTCGAAAGATTTTAAGCCGCCCAAAAGCCTCTGATATGGCTTAACGATTGCTATCTAACGTTAACAACCGACGACTTTATATGGCCTCCGTAGCACGGAAGCGCTCATGTATTTCGCTACTAGCAGTCTCATCCAGCCATCCTCCTACCGAGCGCGTCCGTAATTGTTTAACTTTTTCGTTCACTTACAACCCAGTCTATGAACGGTTACAGGATGATTTCTAAATTCTTATAACCAATTTAAAGAGATACTTATTTTAAAATCTCGGTATTCTTACTCCACTCAACAGCGAACATAGTTTTCTATAGATTTCATATATTTTTTGTGGTATTTATAAGTATGTTATTAGGAGTACGAGGTCAAGTTACACGGTCATTTCGACGACAAAGTTTCTCAGTGCAACGACTGCAGTTCTGAAGTTGTTTAGCAGTGTCACCGACCTCGTGTTATAAAAAGTAACTCGAACCCGTCCGCCGCATTATTGCAAATTGACTCCATGTTGGACTTAACACGTCTTGCCTGCTTCACGTGGATCTACTACATTCAACTCTGAATAGGAATATTTTTTCGCCATCTTGTGACGTCACGACCGCTGTGGGAAGATTTTGTCGCCATCTTGTGACGTCTCCTGTCACACCATTTATATTTATGAAATGTCATTAAAACTTGAGATTGTATTATTTAGATTTTTAAGAGTTTTTACTGTCTTTTTTTGCCAACCCTACGGAGTGTAACAGTGGCTATGACGTCACAAGGTGGCGCAGATATATTAGAAGTATTCAAATTTTAAAGGCATTGTATTTGCTACTAATATAATATTGACTTCAATATTTTGTTGGTCTAATAGTCTAGACTTCAGTACTAAGCCGCAGGTCGTGGGTTCCATCCCCACCCAGAACAAACTTTTCTGTAATGACCACGAAAGTTTGTTCTGTGTCTGGAAGTTATAAAATTATCTGTATAAGTAAGTATTGAAAAATATATGCTAAGGCGTAGTTTGGGATCAGATGAGATGAGAGAAATTGAGAGACATACCAAATCTTAATTTAATTTTTAATATTAAGATTTTTTTTATATTTAAAAAAATTGTTGTTATTATCTTAATTTTAAATAAGCGAGCTATTGATTCCTAATTTAATTAATTAATTAATTAAATTGCAGATTTAATCTGGATTTTTTTTTCATACAAAATCGTCAAATTTATATGTTAATAATTCCAGATAGAATTTGCACCGAGTATAAGTCGAACTCAATTCATTTGAATTTAATTAATAACAAGAGCTTATTTTATTTTTATTTTTATATCCTATAGATACGAACATATATCTTGATTGAGTCTGAAATTCTCGCTAATTGCTAATTACATCGCCATCTGAACGCAGTAAAAGGATGTAAGTACAAAACACTTAATCATAAATAATTAATTCCAGATCTCACAGTGAAATATTAAAGATCTGGCAGTTATTACTTTTCTCGGTTGGGCACTTGAAACGACGTCGAACTTGATGATGATCCAAAGATTTTGGGTGGTCCCGACCGAAAACTGTAAAGATTCGTTCACTGAACCTGAAAAATATATCTTGTTCAATATTCTTCTTCCAAATTTTTACTGCTTTCGAAAAATATGTTTCCTTAAAAATAAATAACTTTTTTTTTTGTTTCTAAAGTAAGTTTGTGTATCTGTATCTGTGTTATATTAAAAGCAGTTCATAGTTTTTTTAAATTAAAAATACAACAGCTGGATCTAGCTTAAATTATCAAGAAATCTTATGGATACTACATATATATTATCTGATTAAGTTTAGATATATGTATGTAGTTAATAATACGTAATTATCGGGTTTATTTTTAACCTAAAGTTCCGATATACAATAGCTATCTGTCATTGGCTTTATAAATAATAAAACTTAGAGCTATGTACGTTATCAGAGATAACTCAAATTACTCGTTAGATGTCGCTCAAAGGTACATGGAACCACATGAAAAGCACGATTCCTCATTATTCAAAAGGATGATTCCTCATTCAAAAGTTTTTGGTTATTTAACAATAAATTATTCAAAAATCTTTGAATAATGAGGAATTATCCTAAATTATACATTTCAATATATAGTTAGGAGTTAAAAAATATAGAATCTCAGCCTATTTGGTCAGGCCGGAAATCAAACCGTAGAAAAAAAAATCTGTCTGTATTGTAAGTGTAGTGGTAATATGAATTGTACTCCCTTCGATCTCACATTGACTCCACTGACTTTCACTGATCAAATTTTTGCTAAAAGCCGGTCCATGTTTTGCGAAAGTGGTTTCTGTGGCATTATATATCGATGTTGCTGGTTAGCACTGGATAGGCTAGACATGCCGTATTTCATGCCTCGAACACACGCTCTTACCATTTCTAATGTTAAAACATTTAAATTATTTATCTGTGGCACAGTTCTCGAGGACTATTAATAGTCTATGTTGATTTCACTCAAGGACCAATTATTAATGCTCAGTAATGTATCGTCTATATTTAAAAAAACAAAGTGCGTGTCAGGCCCCGTATGATTTACCCTTGTCGTAATCATTATATTTTTTTGATAGGTATGACAAATGGTTTTCCTTTTAAATGTATAACATGCTTTATGCATTTATCCGTTTAGTATCAGTTAATATTTTTTAAATTATCTGTTACAGACATATTTTGTTATAGCCTGACATTTACAAAAATAATTTTAACGCTAAATATCCGTTTGCATAAGGGATATCTAAATCAAAAGATGCCCTTCCCAGGTTTAAGATTTTAAGGGATTTATTCAACATAACACACTATAAGATTAGACAAAAAGATCGATCTAGAAGTACAGCCATAAAGAATTTGTATTTTTTTTTTAGAATAATTGGGTATTATTTTTTTTTTTACTTTTTATTAATTGACTGTCTTCTCCTACGTCTCGAAATATTGGTTGCAAATTGACTAAAGATCCTGAGATAATAATAAAACCCCTTAACATAATCTTATTGATTTCAGATCTTGTACATTAATCTCGGAATAAAATAAAGAAATATTTTATTTCAACGCTCGATGCAGTCGTCAACAGACACTCGTAAATAAAAAGTTATCGTCAGATAAGATAGAGTATGAAGATAACATTCGATGGTTCATAAACCTAAATTTCACTGGCGAACATAATATTTCAAGTGGGACATAAAGACTAGAGAATAACTGTTTAATGGGTTTTGGTTACTGTAACTACTAGATACTTCAAAACTATTAATGTTATAGATGAGAAAGTTTGTGAGGACAGAAAAGTACATGGTTGTTTCTTATTCCTTCACGCAAAAACTACTAAACAGATTTGAATGAAATTTGGCACAGCGGTAGATTATGGTTGGTACAACACATAGGCTTCTTTTTATGAATGTAGCTACCATGCGGGCGAGGCTGCGGCCGGAAACAAGTCATGATAAAACTTCAGAGATGACTATTAATAAAACTGGTGCGTGAATAAAACTATATTTGAAAATGTACTCTTCTGCTTTCTCACTTCGAATGTCAAAGCCCATTCTTCTTCTGTCTGTGGTCCGTTGTTATTAATCCAGTAGATACAATCGTGTTCTGGTTTTCTTCTATTTTCAATTTCCCCACGCTTACAGATATCGCAAACGGGTTTATCACTGTCTTCTTAAACGGTGACGCGTTAGTTACTGCCTGGTCTAGTTTCTTAAATAATAAATTATAAAAAATACTAATAAATTGGAATAGAAAGTCTTCATCCAAGTACTCAAAGTCTTGGGCCATTGTTAAGGCCGGTTGGTCTAGTAGTTAGTGAACTTGACTACTACACCGGAGGTCGTGGGTTCGATCCCCACTCAGGTCAAACTTTTCTGTGATAAACAGGAATGTTTGTTCTGTGTGTCTGGGTGTTTAATAGAAATATCTATTTAAG
>DWJZ01003151.1:0-17681 GCA_018249125.1 Asbolis capucinus
GAATGCTTTTAGCATTAAGTCGCCCTTTTGTATCCGGTATAATTGATTATACGGTGCAATAAACTATAAATAAATAATAATAAATAAACGTTCTATCACTTTCTGAAACATACATATACAGTAACTTCACTCAAAAAATATATATTTAATCAAATTTTATCGAATAATTTTATCAACATTAAAGTATTTAAAGTATTTTATCTGCAATAAACAGTTCTACAATTAGACTGAATCTAAGGCATAATCTACACAAATCGTGAGTACTTGTAATATATAGTTCGAAATGTACTATAACTAAACACTGACCAAACACTTATTAATATTGGATCAATTAACATTATACATTTCAACTTGGAATATGAGTAATGAATATGTGTAGGATAAAACCTGCAAGCATCTTAATGTAATGAGACCATAAATTGTAACAAATACCATATATGTCGAAAAATTATTTCATTGTAAATAAGTTTAGTTGTACGTGAAAATTTTATCAAATTTTTCTTTATTTATTTTATAGAGTATGCATTTTAACATGTTAAAATACAAAAGTTACAAAAATTAAAACTAAATAAAATTAATTTTAAAAACAACTATATTTTGCAGTAAATTTTTAATATACAATTTTTAATTCAATATTGTAAGAATCTACCTTGATTGAACTATTTATTTATATTGGATTATGTAAAGTATAAAAGCACGGGTAACATATGAGAATTTTATCTGATTTAGATCTAGAGATTATTGTCAGATCACCATAGTAGAAGCAAAAATGCTGAGTTGGGGATCAGATGACCGTGTGTAAGTTATCCTGAGATGTTTATTTACTTAGTAAGTGCCCAAAAATAATGAAATAAAACGTACTTCACAAGCAAGTGTGCTGAAAATATTATTGTTAATTTCTTATTAAATATGATATATGTATTGTTTAACATATATTTCCTTCAACACATTATTATACGCTTTGTAGATGCTCGAAGGCTAGTACAATTACTACAGCCTACAAAACTACGAGAACATTGGTTCTACTCACTTGCTTTGATCATGCTTGTGGTCGGAACCGTCTTTGTCGTCATTGTACGCGTGACTCGTGCTAGAAATGGAAAGGTACGCTGTTAACATCACAACAAACACATATTACTAAGATTGAACACAGAATTATATTTAATTTATAATTAAAATTAATCATCAAATGAGATTTTTTTTTATTAAATTAAAAAAAAACCATCTGTTCTCTCGTCTCTTTCAAACTTTAATTCAATTCTGCAGCCACTGGAAGGTACAGTTGATAATCAGGAAATTTTAAGACGAACAGTATTAAGTAAATATGATTCTGTGTTGCCATATCAAGGGTATTAACGATAGACAGGGCCAAAAACACGATCGACATTACAAATAATTTCAACAAGGTATTCATACATTTTCAACTGTTCAAATTAAAAACACAATCCACCTAACTTAATCTTCAAAAATCGTTTTCTAAACTTCAACAATGTTCAGCAAAGCCTAAATAATAAAAAGAAGCATTTTGTTAAGAGCTGACAGTATAGTCCACATATAACATCATGCAAATTTTGAAAACACAAACCAGCTAATCTATTAAAATGTCAACAACTAAAACACTTTCACGTTATACGGACATGTAACATTTGAATTCAGAGTTGAAACAGCTATGAGATTAGGACCGTTTGGAAGCGAAGAGAGAAAATATTTAACTAAATTTAAAAAAAGGTAGACATGGTTTTCTTGAGTGTTTTTTTCCTATTTTTATTATACTTTATTTATTAGTCACAATGCCACTTAGCATCTTTTCAATCGACTTCGCGAAATATACGATAAACTTAAAAAGGTTTAAGCAAATCGTACTACAGATGATAATCGATTCTTTGAACCTTGTTCTTAGAATTCATCTTTGTTCTTTGAACTCTTGACTAGTTTTCTTCTCAAAGTACAAACGTTTTTGGTCCTTCGAGCCGGAAGTAACCTACGGATACCATTATATTTTATGGGTATGCTCAGGTTTATTTGTGGCATTACTGATTAACCTAAAATGAAACAGAGATATCAATAAAGCTGAATTCACATCAAGTTATTACGTAGTCCACAAAATTCAAAGTGTAACGCTTCTGTCTCGCAACTCTTCAAACAAACGGTCCTTGACCAACAGATACATTTATTAGAATAACAAAAAACTTAAAAACAATACATCATCGCCGTAACTGAATCAAGTGCTACGACAACAGTTGTCAAGAGAAATTTCAAACTACCTCCATAATAGACAGAAAGATACACAAGTAAGGCGTTGTGGATGATACGACAGCTAGAAGAGATCCTGTGTGTAATGTGTGATGGCCAGATGTGGCGAGTGTTTCTTGTACCAACAAATCCTATATTTATCCTTAGTTTACCTTTATTCACAAATACCATAATCACTGTTGCTTTGAGCTGTGTATACACCAGGCCTACAAACTAAGGAGTTTGAACGGAAGTAAGTTTGTATCAAAACAATAAATAATAGCTATTTAAAATAAATATTTAAAAATCAATTTTAAACAAAAAAAAATATATATAAAAATCTAAAAACAATATAATCGCTTTGTTTATATAGCCTGGTGGCAGTTTATTAGACATAAGTGTTCATATATATCGAGGATAAAATTAAATAATCTTAAGAAAAACGACTTCATACCAATTGCATTATAACAGAACAGAACGGGCTAAAAATAAATAAAACTGTCAATCATGCTGACTGATGTAACGAAAAATCACAACTTCAACAAATGATTACATATTCGGATATTACGTAGCTTACAACGCTTGAAGACTTACAACATCAAGGGGAGTATATCATACCATACAAAGAATCGTGAATAGTTAACGAAATTTAAATAAGAAGTTGAATAATTATGACATAACGATAGTAAGGATGCTTAGGTGATGAATGTAAGAATAAGCTGAATCGTAGAACAAAGGGAGTAAGAGAAAGGAAGAGAATCTTGAATAATCTTGAAATAATAAAGATTCTCTCACACATTGTTTTTTAACATTTATTTTTGCGCTAACAAAGTGAATCCTAACTTTCGTAGCTTTTATTTTGGCTTACTAGCCCTTACTAACTTTGATATGTCAAATACATGGTATTCGATTAGAATTTTAGATTTATATTTTTTGTAAACAATATGTCACTCTTTTATATATTCTTACCACTTGATAATATTTTATAACATTATCAAGAAATACACATTTAAATATGCTGAGAATAACGATTGATAGAGAAAAAGAAAAAATATTTCGATACAATAGAAGTGTAAAATATGTATTTAACCTTTATCAATTAGTTTGCATATAGGGAATTTATAATTAAAAGAAATAGTATTAAAACATATGCTTGGTACTTGTAGATAATTAATATGCGACCTTACATTCCCAATTTCCCACATTTTGTTAACTCAAACTGATTAAAAATTAAAATCATTTTAACGCCGATTATTTAAAACGAAAAGATAACCACTTCAAGAAGCGACGATGACAACAATGCGATGTCGGGAACAATTATGAAATAGACGTTAAAATAAAAATGCACATAAAAAAATAATACAGACTTTCTCGCAACATGACCATGACTGGTCGTAAAGAATAATAATGGATATCTTCAAAATTGATAAGGAGAGAGGATAATGATCCAAACGTGCATTCACATTTTGGACCAGCCTGCGTAAGGCCTCCTCCAAACACGTGCGTTATAAATGACGTTATTAACGCGATATTGCGTTAACATTGCAAATTTTTATCTAAGACACAATTTTATATGAAGAAGCGCCAAACGTGTCACACGCAATTATCGCCGCATTTGCGTGTAAATCCTGCGTATGGATTCTAATTAGGAACGCAATAAAGCGTGCCGTAATAACATCAGTTACAACGCGCCACTGTGGGAAGTCAAATGAAGGGTGAATGGTGCGATGACATAGTCGGAAAGGCAGCAATGGCATTCCGCGCATACTGCACTTACTGAACGCCGAGTTTAGTCGCCACGCGTCGCCACGGCGAGTAGCATCCGCTCTGCTTCTTGCTATCAACCAACACCAATACTTGTACACTTTTGTACATGATTGTACACTATTGTACTTTTGTACGCGACTGCACAATGCTGTACTTTTGTATGCGATTGTATATTAATGTGCTTTTGAGCGCGATTGTGCGAGCGTAAGCGATGTCGCGCCCGTCGACGGATAGATTGAGGATTTTACGGATCTTAAACTACATTACTTATTTTATTCAAGCATAGCCACAGAAAAATGTTTAAGCTGTCAATCTATAACAAAATAATTAAATTCGTTATTTTTTCGATAACAATCCTTAAAAAATATAGTTTATTTCACCTCCTCAATCTCTCCTCATAATCAAAATGATTTTCGTTATAAGAAGACATTCCGTACTTCCAAACAAAAAATAACATAACGACAGCGTACCAGAAATAAAGCGAGAAGAAAAAAAAAGAGGAACATAAACAAGACGAAGGCAAAAAAACCAATATCAGGAACTATAGCATGACGAAAAGCAAAAGATACGACGGAGTTGTATAGCTTGAAGGGGAGACAGATACAATATAAAAAATCACAGTGACACATACTTGTGTATCTTCTTATAATTAAATCATAAACCTTCGCCTATCAAAAATACGTCCATTTTTCATCGTACAAAAAATACACATCGCACGCAAATAAAGTCGAAATGCATTAGCGTAGCAGATACCATCGGTAATGTTTCTGCCAATTGTTGCGACACTTAAAAAATAAAGCAGCAAAAAATATGCCATACAAATTATATTCCAAATGACTATGCTCTTGGCGCCTCATAGTGATGACTCATATGACATAATTATGCCACACAAATTATATTCCAACAGTCCCTATGACGGCTGAGTAAGAGTTAAATATTAGTAAATATACCTGTTATACTATATAAATTAAATTATGATAATTAATTCAACTTGAAACCGTAATATATTTCATTATATGTCTAAATTTACTTAGCTTATATATTGCTTACCTATTCGAGGTTTGTGACTGTCCGGAAACGGAACTCCGTTTGCTGCTCTTCCCACTGCTGGCCGTGAGGGATTTGCCCACTGAACTCTGTAAAGATTTTTTAATTAATAATATTGAATCAAAGACAACATAGCATGGGGCTTCAACCTGTTGTATTAATATTATTTATTCTGATTAATTAAAACTACACACAATCCTTCTTGAATTAATTTAATCACATTTATCAACATCACTGAACATTTTTGAGAAGCCACAGATTTTACAAACAAAAGTCATAGAGTATCAAAATCATCTGCAATCTGCAATACTCAACACAACCAAATGATGGCTTAATACTGAGCACGGGTTTCCTCTCATACTGAGGGCCTCCTCAGGCGTCTAGAGAATACTCCACCGCGCTATTCTTACGGATGGGTGGAGAAGTCAGTAGCTAACACAAGTTTCGGAAGTATTAATGCCGCCCGGGGACTTCTGACATGGCTTAACGATTGCTATCCAACGAAAACGTTCGGCACCAACGGCTTTACATGGTCTCCGAAGTACGCTCTTAGGATCGCATACTAGACGCCCAATATAATGTATTCTACTACCAAGTAATTCAGTCAAATCACAGAAGTTAGAGAGGCAGGGAACTTTGAAATAATGCAACTTTACTCGATTTATAATTCTGACAAATCATATGTGAAATTCAATAAATATCTCGGGACAACTTAAACACGGCCATCTGAACCCAAACTAAGCGTTAGCTTGTACTAAGGTGATCAGACAACTGATAAAAATACAAATATTTTTTTAAATGCATACTTATATACACATTTACACCCAGACATACAGAACAAACATACTGCTCATCACAGAACTTTGACCTGGGTGGGAATCAAACCCACGAACTTCGGTGCAGCAATCAGGTTCACTAACCACTAAACCAACCGGTCAAATGGATTTATTTTGTCTTAGGAACTAAAAAGCTCAGTAGCAAAAGTCACAATTTAACAATAAAAAGTCCCTGCATTAAATATGAAATTAATAACAAAACGTATAGTAAAAAAATCAAATCTATGATAAAACCTTAAAGTCTCGATAGACAATACCTATCTGTCATCGGCTTTATAAACGAATACAAACTTAAGACTTTGTACGCTAGTGTAGGCCGTAAGGAAAAAAAAGCCGGTGGAAAAAAACTTCCGTTACTCTTTTTGATACCCAATCTTAAATCCATTACAAAGCTTTATTACTAGCCCGATGGAACCGGGAGCAGAGCGGATCATTCATCATAAATCTAGAGTAACTCTATCTGTTATGCCCTAACACCTAAACCACTGGACCGAACGAATGAAAATTGGTACAAAGATGGAATTTGAGAGACTTGAGAAAAAAGGCAATTTGTAGCGAAAAAAAATCTTGAGAAGGTTGAAACAGGCTACGAAAGTTTGCTTGGAAGTTTATGAAATTGCCCTATACAGGGAACAAAAACCCTGGTTACAATTACACTCTATACTACAATATGTAGTTTTTATTTCTGTGTAATAATAATAATTTATAACGTATGAAGGACTTTGTATTGTAAAAATTTTACTTTCGTTAAGTGAGCTTTCGGTTCCTACGAGGAAATAAACAATTTTCATTTCATTTCATACCTTCGAAGATTTGGGTTTGTTACACTCCACTATGTAGTCCTTGCAGACATTTTGATGTACTGTCATGGTACAATCTGAAATAGAAACATTTACAATGAACGATTAAGTATGCAACTAATATTATTGATGCGAAAGTTAGTGAAGGATGAATATTTGTTACCACGCAAAAATTACTGAATCGATCTGGATGAAACTTGGCACAGAGTTAGATTATAGTCCGGAATAACAAATTGGCTACTTTTTATCAAGTTTATCAATGTTGTTTTATCAATCAATAACCACGGGCGTAAGGTAGAAATATTGGTTTAGAAGGAACCTTCATAAATATTAATAGTTATTAATAAAACTATATATACTCATTATATATAGAAATTATACTAATTATATTATACTTAATATATTATATTATTAGAAATTATACGCATTGTATAGAAATATAAGTCTTTAAATTGAGTTTTTACTTTTATTCCCTTCACATCATAGGTTTAGCCATTTAATCTTAATGTCTCCTGTCGCAGCGGAAGCCGTACAAAAGTTTCTAATTCAAATCATTTATTTCGTTCTAAAACCCACTAGCTCCATTAACCAGCAGAAGATCCTCCTAACCAAACTTTGAATTCAAATTCCAATAAAAGTTTGAAACTAGTTAACAATTTCGAAAACGAATATATAAGCACACGTACTGTCACAATAGAGAGCTGGCGCGTCGGACACTGGCCGAGCACACCAATCGCAGTGGCCACTGATGCCGGCCGCTTGCCACGCGTGGGCCGCTTTGCGAGATTTGTCCTACGAAAAATGTTAAAAAGAATAAAAAAACCTAGTATGTACTTTTACAGTAAAGAGAGATTCGTTCGTACAGGTTAAATAGGTACAAAAAGGTCAAAATAAGAAAGGATTTATCCCTGAAGAAGTAAAATAGATGTCTTCGATCAAGAATATTTAGTATATGATCCCATACAAATTTAAAATAAAATACTGTCCGCATGAATACATACATATACATCTTCATTGAATTAGTAACGAACAGAGCAAACGTTTTAAACACACAACGTTCAACCCTATTACACCCATTGCACCTAGTTCATTGTAATAAATAATTTGTTTACACATTGCTACATTGTGGAAAGTGTTTACGAGTTGGCAGTATGAAACGAAGTAAACAAACCACCAGCCCACATTCAAGTGAGCTGTTATGTATCGAGACATATTATTGCCAAAGAGCCGATATCTAGTTGCATTATTGATCGAAAGTAGGTGCTGAAAAATTGGGTATGCAGCATGAAGGCATTTATCCTCTAAAGAAGTAAAATCGAGGTTACTAAGTAGTCGGTAATCCAGTAAAAAGGGATATCTTCTCTAAGGAGATAAAATTGGTGTTAAAAGCTCAAAATATTATCACCCTACCTTCTTCTTCCTAAAGAATAAGCTGCCCCGTTTGCGTCTCTTTTCACAATGTTGGTCATACGCCGCTCTGCATACAGACAAACATTTAACAAAATTAATATGTATTTTTATAAAACAACGTTATTTATATGAAATACACATAATAATGTATTTTACTTTATCACTTATAGTCATGCAAAAAATGTGAATATATATAAAAAAAACACAATAGTGACAAACAAACAGTAAGCAAAAGCTCTGTGAAATGACATGCTCAAATTCGTAGAATATTTATGAAATTAAATAAAAAAAAATGTATATCGTCACAATAACACCTGAAAATATAGAAGAATAATTTAATAATAAATACATCTTACTTTATTTTTTAATAAAACTAAATTGTTACACGGATAAATTAGTATGTTAGATATACATATATCAACTAAATTTATCATATATAAATCCCAGCTTACCATCAAACAATTTTCAAATACCAAAGGAAGTTAAACCTTATTTCTTAACACTGAAGTCCCCCTATTTCAAAACATCATCATGACATATTTCAATAAATTTCGTTGCACTAAACATTCCAATTATAAAAATAACAAATACCCGCCAAAGGAAACTGAATCTTATCTCCCTGCAATAAGGTCCACTCACTGTTCCAAGAACGCCAGACGATGCAGCCCCAAGTGCTCCTGCGTCCGTCTGGGCTGGGCGGCGGCTGCCGGGGCGGACGCGTCGTCGCTCTCCGTCTCGCTCGCACCGCCCGCGGACAAGCTAACACCGAGCGGGACGGACGATACGTACAATACGTGCGTGATGCCGTGCCAGCCGTACGTAATTGTTTAGGGAGAAAATTTCTTTTGATTTTGTTTTGTTTTTATTTAGTCGTGTTTCCATAAGATGCAGTTTATAACATATCCGTCTTTAATATTTATTTTCGAAGAACGGTAATTATTATTTTTGACTGAGGATCAATTTGGAATGATGTCTTCAAAACTTTATCGTATAAGCCTTTTTGTACAGTCTGTATTTCATACTGTCGAATTTATATTGCCACATAAAGTAACCAATTTATGCATATAATTTTTTAAAATAATCATAGCTAATTCAATGTTTTTTTTCGTTAAGTCAGTTCATTCTTTTTTACATTAATATTAATCTACATTTGTAAAAGTAAAAACTTAAAAGCCATTATTTTCAAATTACTCAACAGGCTTTCAAGAAAAATCAGTAAACTAAATGTTTTATCTGTGGTTCCGAAGAAAATAGAAATATTATCTTCAGTATCTCTACGGCTGGTAACGACATATTCACTAGTGCAAAACAAACATAAAATTAAGCCAGTCATGTATTAAACTGGTGTAAAGTGCAATTTGTTCTGAGCGAAGCGACAGTGCTCACAATCTCTATAAAAAAATATCACATGCATCAAAAATAACTCTGCAGCCATGCATAATTAAATTAAAACCTTTCATACAATATTGTAACATAACAGAGCAAATTAAAATATATCTTCTCTAATCGTCATATACATTTTTTCTTGTTATTCGTTCACTAACCTTTGTCACTGCGACAATCTTAAGCGAAGATAAAGAAAAATATCATTCGTCACCATTGCCAAAACTCATTAAATAATCCGATCATTTGACATTTGATCATTGCTTGGCTTGATCATTCGTTCACTTAATAATTCCGGTCACCTGGTTCTTTCGTTCAACTCACGCGTTAGCCGGCGGCTGCGGTTGCGGCGGCTGAATAGCTGCTACTATGCTCGGCGTGGAGACAGACTTCTGCAACGGCAGGCGTGCGACCAGCCGCGCGCCAGCTGACGCCACCGCTGGACTTGTCACCGTACCAGCGCGTAATGCTGCTGTCACTTTCTCGAACTCTTTCTGTTGATATGTAATATTAAAATATATATGAAACGCATTGAGATAGACTCAAAATATACCGACGACGACAAAATATGTAGATTAGGTGTTCCCGTTCGATAAAATGTACATGTCTTCAAGTCAAGAGTGAATAGACTTCTACTAAGTTAGTGCGCTTTACCATCGAAGACTTCATCACCACTTACCATCAGGTGGGATCGTAGTGAAGCGCGAACTTATCTAGGGTAAAAAAAAGATAAGTACGAAACACATTGAGGTTGAGCATATACACGAAATACATAGAAATTGAAATATATACCTACTAAATTACACAAAACAATTAAACTCATGAAATTAAAGCGTCAAAAACTGTTAAATGTATTGTACATTCTAGTACTAATTTATCTTTTATTAATTAAACTCCAAAGGTTCCCAAACTCATGAAAAATGTCCGTACTACAGTACTCACCGCGAGATCATTGTCGTTGAGCGAGTGTGTTGAGTGTCTCACTGGCCGCGGAACTTCGCCCTCGGACTCCATCGACGACAGCGACGCACTGTGCCCGTTCAAACCACTGGTAAAAACAACCCAAGAATTATAAGTTATTCTACATACACATATCGTTAAAATTAAATTATTCTTGTATAACTGAATGGTTTAAGTTATATTATGTTAGGGATATTCACAATGTACATATGTTTAATGTTACTCTGAATATATGATCGTGATTATCTCTTTTACAGTAGAAAGTCTCCGGTGGGCAAGTATTTCATCCTTACTAATATTATAAAATATAAAATGATAATAAGTCTGTCTGTAATACAGAAAATAGCTCTGACTAAATGCTACGGCTTTGACGTCTAAAGCACTGAACTGATTTTAATAAAAACTAGTACAGACATAGACCAGAACTTAAGAAAAAAAATAGGTAAATTTTTAATAATTATAGTCTTTAGGTTAGTTATAATCTTTAGACTAAGGCGTTTGATAAAATATATGTAAATACTAGCTGACCCGCCAAACTTCGTACCGCCTCAATCGATAAATAAAAAAGCTAAACGTTTTCAAGTCAAAAATTTTAAAACATCGATGTTTTATCGTCCAACATCAATTGTCGAAAATAAATGATTATCGACCATCTCTATTTGTAAGGAAAAAAAATGTTGTTTTTATTATTCCTAGCATTTTTATTATGTTTTATTCGCCTTTAAAACTTGCCTGGACTTTTACAAATAATTCAAGTCCAAAATTAGCCAAATCGCTCCAGTAGTTCTCGAGTTTTAGCGAGACTTACGATCAGCAATTAATTTTTATTAAACAGATATAATACTAGTTGTTGTAATTTTGATCAATGCAAGGGATGAGATGAAATAGGGGTTGAACGCCATTCCACTTGTCGCCACGTAATCCTGGGAAAAAGCTAGAAAATAAATACCCAGAACTCCTAGGTCGTTGAGTGTCGACCCTCGGCGCGGGCTCCAGCGCCGCCCAGGAGCTCCGCCGTCCTTCGTCGCGCCGCTCCCACATGCCCCATGATCGAGATTCACCTACAATAACAACATAGGCCAGTATTACAAACTACCACTCAAGATCGCTACCTCGAGGAAAGAGTTTTACCATTACGAATAATTTGTGCTTTTGGTTTCAACATTGGACTTGGAAATTAAATCATCATTACTTGGTTACTTTTTCATTTCATCTCATTATCTAGATTATAGATAAATTACAGGTTAGATTAGGTTAGTTTAGGTCATAGGTTACAGTACTAAATTGCCCTCTTCTGTCTCCTACGACACCTTAGTCCGTCAGCATGGTATTGGGGTTAATATTTTATTTCAATATAGCTATTAACACAACTCAGCACTCACCGCTTCCCTTCCTGCTCTGCGGGTAGAAGTCGAGGTGAGTTGGTGATGCGCACTCTTGTTCCGGAACACCATCTTTGCACAGCGAGGGACACGATGTACTGAGTCGACTACTGCCCGTTGCCTGAAACGTTAACTGGGTTGTTAGATAAACCACCCGATGGTTATATTGTAACTTCAAAAGACCGATGGTTATATTGTAATTTCAAAAGTTTCACCAACGTGTTAAAAGTCTCTGTGTCTTAAACTAAACATGTATCCAATGTGTAACTCCGATATCGGAGTTTTCTTACTAGGCCTTTGGTCTGAGTACGGGGGTTTTTCTCTAATGTCTCTCATATCTGTATGCTCGGGCGACTCCCGCTTATCACACTGCTCATAGACGATAACACAGAGAAAATAACGATAGTATTACACCAACAGTCCTAGCATAAATCCAATAGATGGATAAATAAATAATTAAAAAATAAATATCTCAAGACAACTCACACACGGCCATCTGATTCGAAAATAGGCAAAAGCTTGGGCAGTGGTGATCAGACAACTGATAGACATACATATGTATATATTCTTAAAGACATTCTCATATAAATAATTTTATTACACTCAGGCAGAACAAACATTCCTGCTCATCACAGAAAAAATTGTTCCGGTTGGGGATTGAATCCACGACCTTCAGCCCAGAAGTCAGATTCACTAACCACTTGACCAACATATCAAGCTCGTGACTCACCAGCAAAGGCAGGGGCGCCGCTCGCATCCTCTGGACGGCCGCATGGAGCCTCCTCAGCTGCTGCAGGCTGTCGTCTAATACGCCCGGGCTGTGCGGCGTCACGCTTATCGTGGGTACCTGACAGATGAACTCTTATCTACACAAGTTGTTTATAAATCAAATCTGCGTACATATTTGTCAACGAACTCCAACTCGAAATTTACGATGATAATTGTAAATTAGAGGATTTTTTGGGTGAAATAATTAATATTTTTTTCCATTTAGTTCTAATAGTGGGTAAAAAAACAGTTTAGAAATTCCATGATTTATTATCAATTTAGTGAATTGTAAATTCAGCTAGTACGAACGTCGCGCTTTGCGTCCTCTTACGTACCGAGAGGGACTGGAATAAGTTGCCAGCGTGTCAGTGTTTCCGTTCGATTACAATTTAAGTGTCTTCAAGTCAAAAGTGAATAGGCTATTACTAAATTAGTGCGCTTTACCATCTAAGACCACATTGCCACTTATCAGCAGGTGGAATAGTGGTCAAACACAAATTTATAGAACGTAAGATAATGTACCTGGATTTAGTTATAACGTTTTACACTAGATGGCAGTCGAGCAAAACTCGATTTACCAGGTACTTCATATTTATTAGTGTTACAAATCGACCAATTTCATAGCATGCCAAAGTTCATAGCAAATTAATATATCATTCGAATAACTAATTCCAAATAATCAAAAGCTATTAAATATAATTATCTGACAGGCATTATTGCGTCATAGAAAATGCAATGACCTAAATACTTATCTGATCAATAGTCTCAATGAGCCAGTGCACTCTAACCTCATATAAATAAGATACATATTTGATTGTATGTTCATTAGAGGGCAAGTTAGAAGTCGACCATAATGGAAGACTCCTGGGGCAAAGATGATAGGGATTTTGAACGGTGTGTAAAGGGACCAGGGATAATTTATCTATGTAATTAACAATTGTAACAATGGGAATGTTGCGGTAATGTGAGAGTGAAAACAGTATCACAATTTGTAATTGTTCAAATACTATTACTATTGCAGAACTTACGTTGAGCAGAAGCGTAACTTCGGCTCTACGCCATGATGTATGCTATAATTTCCATTTTAAACCCTATCAAATAATATGTAATTATTGTTAATGTTTCTCATACAACTATTTTATCTTTATGTACATATATGTAAAAATGAATCCCTACCTATTCATATAAGGATTCATTCTTCACGAGAACAGCATCAGGGTGCCCTCCACAAAGCGAGTGGGACTTAGTAACCAAAAGCATCTAGTACTTTACCTGTGCCCTGGCGGCAGCCATGATGGGTGGCGGCGTGGCTCGGGCCACGTGCTCTGTCACCTCGTCCTCGCTGCTGTCAGACCGCGAGTCTGAACTGCCGCCGCCCTCGTCTGCAAGAAGTCGTAAAACACATGAGTTGCAGTTTGTCATGACAAACAGGAAAAAATACACGTCACAGGCCAGATCGTACTCGGGCACTAATTTATAGAATGAGAAACAAAGTCACATAACACATTACAAACGCGAGAAAAAAGCGTCGAATACGGAATCAACGCATCGTAAGCAGAAAATACGCGCAGAAAAATCGACGTTAATACGCGTATACGTACTCAAAGGTCACGCTGTATTTTAGTAATCGCAAAGGTCGGTTACTTATGCATTATTATTTATTATGTATGCTAACGAACATTGCCGAATTAAAAAGAAAAGAGAAGAAAGAAAATACTGACTTAAGCCTCCAGCCAAAAACGCCAGCTAAAGTTTGGTAGCTGATTTGAACCAAGGGTGGTGTAGCTTTTCAGGCGGGCTTCACGGAAATATTAATGACTTACTATTAATATGGTGCGCCACTAATGGCTTGGAGTCATGCCAATTTTGATGTTATAATTTCGCAAACTAATATTTTATTTTGGCAGTACATACAACTTTATTGTTATATGCTTTTAGTTGATATTAGGCCATTGGAGGCTAATAAAAAATATATGAAAATAGCCCACGCCCTGTCATTAAATTTATCATTTCATGTCCTTATATTGCCTTAGTCGTCAATAAATATAATAATATAAGACACTAGAAATTGCGATCGCTTCGCTTCGGAAGAAGAGTTGTCCAGTGGTTTCAGAGCCGTGCTAATTGCAACCTATCATCCCGCGGGAACAAATTAATATTCTGGGATAAAAAATACCCTATAATCAGTATTCTTACATAAGTCATAAACGTGCTCAATAGGTCCATTGGTTTCGGAGTTGCCATACAAATTTTAACCTATCATCCCACGGGAACAAAGCAGTTTTCTGGGATAAAAAGTATCATAAAATGGTTATCACTACACAGCCACAAACATGTTAAATTTCATCTAAATTGGTTCGTTGGTTTCGGATTTGCCATACTAATTTTGACCCGTTATCCTGTGGGAACTAAGCCATTTCCTGGGATAAAACATATCCTATAACTATTCTCGGCTTAGTTGAAAACGAAGACTATGCCAAGTTTCATCTAAATCTGTCCAGTGGTTTTTGCGTAAAGCTCGAACTGACAGATAGACAATAAATCAGAAAAAAATGTTTTGGTCTTGATATCGATAACAAAGCCTGCCTGTATTGAAATTTTCAAAAATACTTACTGTACAGGATTGACCCCGTTACAGTTTTATTATTAGTATAGATATAGAATTTGACGAGCATGTAGCCTTGTGGGTTGATCCTATATGTGAAGTTGGTAATTCAATTCGGCAAGAAGAATCGATTTCTGTTCGCATATAGATACATACATATATGCAATAAATTTTGTTCTTGATATGGGAGGTTTGATGTCCACATTATTATTACCGATGACACTGAGAATACCAGTACTAAAGTAGCTAAGTGTCTGTAAGCATTTTTTTTTCTGGTTATTAACCCAAATATAGAAATAAAAAAAATACATTTGTATGGCGAGAAATTCTTTTCGGCACCCTTTACGAATTCTTAAAAATAATAATGCATTTTTCATGTAAATTCCACAATGAATGCCTAAAACATTAATTAAAAAAATCAAGAGATATCTGCACAATCTCGCCTCTTTGTTAGCGGGAAGCTCCAAATTCCATAGACGTAAAATCTCGCTTTGTACTTCAGCGGGTCTACATCCGCTGGTTACGCCTTTTGTCTCCACTGGTGTTGCGGTAACCTTGACCCGTGTATAAATGGGTCACGCTCCCTATACGCTCGGTGTAAAAGCCTAAAGGCGAATAGGGTTGCCACATCGCAATTTCGCATTACCGAAATGAATGCTAATGCCCTGGTGTTATGGTAAATTGAATTACACGCATTGTAACCCTGTGGTGCCGGCTAAATTATATGTAAACGAAATATTGCTTATTATAAAATTTATAGGCCGCCACAAATCCCAATTAAAGTAATTATGTATAATGCTTTTATGAAAAAAAAGTACAAAAATATTTATTTATCTATTAGATATTTTAACATAGTAAGTCGTTGTTGTGGTCACACATAAGTGGTTAAACATAAATTTATTTGTGCCTGGTGGCCTCGCTCTTCCTTATAAGAACTTCTTAATAGACAATTATTACAATATTCTTACAACTATACTGTTCTTACTATTCTACTATTGCAATGTTACAACATACTACATTATAAATATACGAGTATGTGAATATGTATATGTGTGTTTGTGTGTGTGTGTGTGTCTGTGTTGTTTAAGATTGATAAACTAATAGCTTCTCGGCATCATCATAACTTAGTGGTATGAGCCAATCTAGCAAGACTTTTCTACAGTTATACAATTTTAAATTACAAATGGTAATATTTGAGGTTATGTTGTTATAAATTATAGCTGATCATCAGTACGGAACGAGCAGTTGTTTATTAGGCCCAAAAGGCCACCGGGATTATGAGCTTTTCAAATTCTACCGTCATTGATACGAAGAGAAAAGAAAACAATCCATGTAAACCAATTTCATTTCTAAATTATTCGAAATACAGCATTTGTTTCTCCGCGCCGAACGCTTCATCAACGCGATATTTTCTGGCACTGAGTGATTGCCATCAATTTGAAGGTAATCTTGGACGGGAATCCTAATAGAAGGAAGATGGCCCTTTTTCTGTCAGCAACAAATTACTTTTCTGTTAACGTTTACAGAGATAAAAGTATATTGATTTTAAGTTTATTATAAATTTAAATATCTTTGGACAACTCACACAAGGTTATCCGACCCCAAACTAAGCGTTAGCTTGTACTATGGTGATCAGACAACTGATAAACATACATATATATTTGTAAATACATACTTATATTTACACCCAGACACACAGGACAAACATTCCTGCTCATCACAGAAAAGTTTGATCTGGGTGGGAATCGAACCCACGACCTTCGGTGTATCAGTCAGGTTCGCTAACCACTAGACCAACCAGCCTGTCGATAAACAAATATATTAGTATTTATAGAGACGATGAACCAATATTGATTTTTTTTAAAGATAACTCAATAGACAGTGTTTTTAGATTACAATCTGAAATAATCTAATTTCTACCTGATGTTAATTTATTAAGGATTTTAGAAGATTTTTTAAGGTATTCCAATCGCCCCTAAAAAGTCTTTCTTTAGCATACATTAAAAATCTTATACATATTCCACATTTAAACTTGCAGTTGTTTGACATCGTCATGGTACAATTGTATGCTTTTGTTGTAGATATCGATACAAAGATCATTTCCCTTGATAGCCAACACGTTCTATCACCGATAAAAATACCCTCATTTTAACAAGAAACATACAAAAACACTTTTAAATACAATTTCTACAGATCTTGATAACACATGCATTTTTTGATGCATTGATTATATCGCAAGATTCAATCAATCAATCAATTAAATTATGTAATCAATTCTCCCTAGCACTTTAGATAAGTAAAAGGATTTTCAATTTGTTTTATATGAAATTTACTATACATTTTATATACTATAACTTAACTTTCACACTGATAATAGTCGCAGAGGCTGAGGCGCTGTAGTCATGGATACTGTCCAGATACGAGGGCCAAACTGAAAGTTTTTAGAACTGGCCACTTATAAACATTATATTAAAAAAAATAGTTTAAATTT